>JAHWFP010191815.1:5731-42855 GCA_023313725.1 Lithobius niger | reverse complement strand
TTGACACCAAATATCACTTAACTATAATAAAAATCAAGGCATGACAAGGAATGGATTAATGTACTTGTTTAATTCGTGAATTTATTCCAACTTGGCTTATTTAGCCTTATGCTTTCAAATACGATTATTGGACATATACGAGCAAAACATTATTGCGTTACTTCAGGTGCCTGTAAAATAATGATAGACAGCAGAAAGGAAAAAGAGATCGTATTCATGGACTCGGACAAATAATAGATTGTAGCCTAGCTAATTTCTTCAAGAGTGCTAATATCTCGAATTACTTTCCTTCCATATTCCAAGTTAAATATCAACTCAATTAAAACAATTAGTATCGCGAACGATACAGATTATACTTAACGCTGATCCCAGCGGCTTGAGGCTGCGTTGCCTGGCAACTGGACTCACAGTCCCCCTGAATCGAAGGCCTCCCTCTCGGCTTGGCTCGCAACGGTGGCTCGGCTGGGCAAGGCTAGGCGGACGGACAAGACGACAATCTCAACTCTAAACGATGACTGACCCTAGCCATGCTATTTGGCTGTGTTTTAAAAGGCCAGGTTGTAATACTAAGAATTGGAAGTGTTGCAAGAGATATTTATTACTTTAGTATGTCTTGAGTTAGGTTAGCTTGAAACGCATTTCTATGAACGCCAGCCTAGCTTGAAACTAGCGCTCCTTGCCTTACTGAGAATTGTCCAAGATGTCCGCCTGCTCTACCGAGAAAACCGGATGTAACCTGTTGCGTAAGATTCTCTTAGGACAGTTTGGGTGGTCGGCCTGGCTAAAATACAGCTGCAAGTTCAACTTGTCTAAAATATTGTGGCTCTCTTTTCTCAATCCCTATGGGTCTTTTAAGGCTCTATTTATGAAAATAAAATAGGCGAGCTTGTAATATTGTTTTAGCAGTAATAAATATTTGTAGGTCATGCGCTTTTCATTTTGATTACAATATTAAGTTATTCAAGATATTATGCTTGAATTATTATTCAAGTACTGATTATTCCTAATTAAATATTAATTAATGTAATTTACATAATTGCATCTAATTAATCCCATAACAATCCTTGACAAAACAATAAGTTTGTTGTCTCTTAATGAGACTACAGCTTATGCTCAGAATAATCAGTGTACTTCAATCATTACTAAATGGCCTGTCAACATAACTGATTTACCCTCCAATACGACATAACGATTATTCTCTCCGAGTCTCCCTCGAAGTCGGATGTAGGAAAAACCCTCCTAATTTGGCCATACGTTTGAGGGAAAACCTGTCATCAATGGCATATCAGCTTGGAACCAGTCCTGCTGAAATTTTGAACGCATGTTTAGGAGGAAAAAAATTCTAACTGTAATTGAGCCGCTATCTATACAGATATTTCGACCAGGTGTTGATAATAGAGCTCTGTTTTTATAGAAGTCAGCTTGTGAAAGATTGTGGAAAGATAAGTTCATGTTTAGGCAGAAATTTTCAATTAGGTTTTCTCTTGCTTCTCTCCGTTTTTCTTTCCGATTTTCGTCCACCGTAATTGTCCCTTCCTGGTTTTCGGTACATCTCGTTCTTCTATGGGACATCTGTCTTTATCAGGATATATCGTCTTATTCAGGACATCTCATCTTTTCCAGGACATCTGGCTTTATCAGGATATATCACCTTATTCGGGACATCTGGATTTATCAGGATATATCATCTTATTCAGGATATCTCATCTTTTTCCAGGACATCCGTCTTTCTTCTCCGACAATCGTCTATCCTTGACAAGGAAATTTCTCCCGTGCATCTATTAACAGAGTGAACTTGGAACGATATTATTTCAATACTTCCCTAGTTTTCCTTCGGTGCTCCAGTTCTTCCTCTTGTTATTCATCTTTTCTGTCAGTCATCTGCTTCCTAGATGTCATCTGTGTTATCTTTTCATTTGTCATCCATCCTTGACAAGGGTAATGGCACTTTTGACAAACAAAATAAAAAAAATTATAAAATACTTCTATTTGGTGCAATTTCAGCGATAATGTGTATCTCAACCTTCCGGAATGTAATACTGTCTTGTTTAATGCAAAATTACTAGTAATGTATATTTTTATTGAGTCCGGGATAAAAATACTGTCCCAATTAATCGAAAAATTACTAGTAATATATATTTCTTGTGTCCGGGATAAGAATACTGTCCCATTAATGCTAAATTTACCAGTAATGTATATTTTCTAGTGTCCAGAGTGTGGTACTTCCTGAATTTAATGCAAAATTACTAGTACTACATATTTTCTTGAGTCCGGGATAAGAATACTGTCCCAATTAATCGAAAGATTACTAGTAATGTATAATTCGTGTGTCCGGGATAAGAATACTGTCCCAATTAATTCATAATTATTGGTATAGTTCTTTTATTTGAGTCCGGGATAAGAACACTGTCCCATTAACGCTGAATTACTGGTAATGCATTTTGTGTCCGGGATAAGAATACTGTCCCAATTAATTCAAAATTTTACCATGGTTATTTCTTAATCTTTCTACGGGCCCGTGTATTCATATAGAGATCTCAATCAACATTACATAGTGCACTATTTATAATCAATTTAGGACTCGATTTTCCTTATTTTTCGGAAAACGAGGGTCAAATTAACGACTTCCTTCAAACCACTACCTGCTGGTTTTATGTGGTTCGGTTTCTTTCCTTTTCCATCTTATTTCTACATACTTCTAGACCCAATTTTCCATTTATTTCGGTCCTGCGTCCATCTCTCTTATTTTCTAACTCGCATCTGGCATGAATAGAATAAAATATATATTGTATTATTATTTGTGTATTACTTTTCCAATTATCGTGTCGCATGCCCATTATTCCTTATTTTCCGACAATAACCATGTAGCTGTAACATAAGACATTATATTAACACAATTTTTTTATTTTATTTTCGTATTTTCATTCATTTACTTTTCTTGGCTTAAAAGTGGTCAAAAGGGGACCAGTTGACAGTGTTTCGTCAGTCTGCCAATAACATTGAGGCATTTTTATGAGCACCTGAGGGTGTGAGACGAGTTTGTATCGTGCGTCTCAATGGGAGTGGACAGAGGGAAAGGTGGGGGGGGGGCTAAAGCCATCTCCAGCTCTTGGACCCTTTGTCAAAAGGGTCTCCTGACCTTGACCTGGGGTTAAGTTTGGCTCATGTGCGTATGTGTGAGCAGGTGGGAGGGGTTATTGTTGTGACGTAGCTCGACATAGTCCCTTAAGTTTCCATGTGATTGGCCTATCTGAAGGCTAACTTCAAAATTTAAACCCCCCCCCCTTCTCCTTCGACTCCCTTCCTTTTTCCGCTTCCCTACCTCACTCCGTATCTGCTACCTGAGTGTCTGAGAAGTAAGGAGTTATGAGTAGAACCGGAAAAGGAAAGAAAAACACCATGCCGACAAATCAACGAGGGTACGTCCCATTGCCGCATGAACGATGAGGCCCGCTTATTCGATCATGTGCTTTTCAATGAACTCCCGATCATCTATGAACTTATCATTCATGGCCTTTTTTGCGATACACTGTCCCCTACTGCTACTTGTGACCATCGTGCCCCTGGTAATATCCCGCCGTCCCTTTCGTTTCCTGGAGAGACACTGCCTGATTACGTGGCCCGTAACCTTTATCAACTATTTATGGTACGGCGTCTAGGCCTTTTTTTGCAACCTCTTTGGGTTGCCCCTTCCGAGAGCCCAACTGCCCGGGAAGCCCGCCTAGAAGATCATTATCATCGGTGCCATGTAGGGAACGCCCCATCCTGTCCCCACATGCTGAATGCTATCTTTTTGCCCTTCTCCTGGTTTGGGGAGCGGCTACCCTCCTATTTTGAGCGGGCCAAGTCCGTGGAGGATGCTAACAAACCCGAGGACCCACAGCCCCAGGATCTCTCCGTACTGCCTCCTTTCCCACGTATGCAGCCACCATCGGCTGTAAGATATCGCAGGGTTCATTATTCTTATGCCGCCCTGTATCGTGCTGATGCTGAGCCGCCGCCCGCAGAGACCCCTTTGTGCCACATCTCCGCGGACTATTCTATTTCGCCCGAAGATGCTGCGGTGGCCGGAACATCTTCTGGCTGCTTACCCCTTCTCACCTCCGATTTCCGCAAGGTAAGTAACGTGGGTGAATTTATTCTCAATTATAATTTTGTTCCCGTGTTCGCAATCTAATAAGAATCGTTTCTTATTACAGCTGAACCCGAAGACTCCGACACAGATGAGGAGTGGGAGTAGTCTCTGCTTCCCATATGTATATATATATATATATATATTTTTTTTCTTTTCTGTGTATTAACTTTCCTGTTCGCTATGATTTTTTTTCCCAATGTTTTCTTCTTATTAAATCTATAATTTGAACCCATAAAGATTTACTTCTTTCCTCGCGTGTTGTCGCCGTATCTGTTTGTTGTAATAGTAATCTACTTACAATTTCGCAATTTCCAAGTATGAGTCTACGTGGTTTCCGTAGGAGGGTGATCTAGCAACCGGTAGGTCTACGAGGAGTTTTCGATGAAGATACTATTGCTGAATATTTACGTTAATTGATTATTTATTCTGTGCTGATCGTGAGAGGGAAAGTCTTAACGTTATTCCTGCATTTAATTACCACTTGATCCTTCTGTTAAATCATCGTTACCATTATATTTTAATTTTGTTCAATTAATTTACCCTTAGTTTGTGTTTAACTTAGTTAAAATTTTCGTAATTCGCTTTCACTTTTAGCTCTGTATCCGTAGCAACGTATGACGTCAATAGACTTTCTCTCTCCCGATTGGCCTGCTTCGCACACATGATTTGATCCTTGCTTCGTAAATGGTCGATGCGGCTTGATGTGCCGCTACAGGGACACACAACTGAACAAAAGACAATGAAAATTTTTCTCTTTCAACCGCCATCTTGCCCGCTTCACTCGTCTCCCACGTTTGCTCTGCCATTTTGCCGTTAATTATTGGTTTAAACCGTAAGTTTCTTGGTGAAACTGTTTCTTAAGACTAAATAAAGCTTTCTAGTACCATAGTATTGTGTTTGTAGCTTGTTGTACTGATTTTTAAAATTGATATTTCGATCAAATATGTGCAGAGTTTCCAGCACTTAAAATGTTTCTCTCGCGTGTGTCAACAAATGCATTGCCGAAGCTAGGCTGATATGCGTTGTAGGCCCGCTTCGAACTTAGATTGGTCTAATTATTGTTAATCATTATCAATTTAAACTCAAATATGCTTCATATAGATTGTAATTAATGCCGCAATGCATACTTCCCGTCTTCGAACTTTCCAAATGTCGTATTTTGTGGGAATATTAAAGCTTTAACTGTTCACCCGCCTCGTACACATGTATACGGTTTTTTCTCTCGCGTGTCGGCGATTCGACGAGCAAATGTGGTAGGCTAGCGACGGTCCTTATCAATACACAACTCCAGGATTTGACACTATATTAATTTGTTGTGAATATTTATGTAGTTTACAAGCGAATCGTATGCCAATTATAATTTCAACTTTTTCTTCATTTATTTAAGACACAGGTAAGGAAAAATCGGTGCGTTACACCTTTCACATTTTATGGTGTTTCGCCGCGTTTGTCGGCACTATTGCCTAGAATGCTTGCTACGATACTATTTGATTGAATAATCTTAATAAATAGACAGTATTAATCCTGTCAATAATTCATTTCATGTAAATAATTTTGAGCCATCATTCTGATAACATGCAAGGTAAATTATAATCCTAAGCAAAAGAAAATTTTATATGAATCACATACAACATATTTGTATGGCCTTTCTCTTGAGTGTCGGCCTTCATGGCAGCGAATGCTGCCTGCCGTGAATACTATCAGTAATAATTACTGTAATGCCAATTTGCTTGTATAATATAGTACAAGTTTAGCCAATCTTGTACCATTTAGTACTTATTTTACCGAGTTGTTAATTGCAAGTACTTTCTGATTTCTATCGTGCCGGTGGGTTCGGGAATTTTTTCCAAAATTCAAGGCGTTCACGCTTATACGTCTTTTCTCGCATACAATAGCTATGTGAGTCACGGTGATAGGCTACTTTTGAACCATACAATTTTTTAAATATAAAAAAAAAATTAACACTTCTAGCCCTATTATTTGATTAATTTTAATTTTATGAGGTATATCCACGCAATTTAATAATCATTCACGTATGAAGTTTCGATTTGGCATATCAATCGCGACCACAGGTAGGAAAATGTTGGAACGCGACCTTCACATTTAGAGTCCGACCACTGAAAGAATGACTCGGCGTTCGTCGAATATCGTGCGTTTTTGCCAGTAGGATAGGTGCACGTTGCCAACAGCGAGTTCAATCGAGCCCAGACATGGCGTCGAATTCGACTTCGTTAGCGAAGCGCGGTAAAACATAACACAGTCAAGCTCGGGAGATGTTTAAAACGTCGTCTAGTATTTCGAATCCTGGGTGAGTGAATTTGGAGAGTATAAAACTAACACACAATCCAGAAAGTGTGCAGTGGCTGCTACTGGAGTGTTGTAACGTTTTGCTAAATTGCTACACGTCTCATGCAAGGTCCGTAACCCTATAGCTTTTCCGGGCAAGTGATGAAAAGACGCCGGGGAAAAAAAAGCGGCGTCTATCACCCATTACGCAGCTCAATTTTTTCGACATGTCAATAAGACGTATTATTGTAAACATGCGTACAAATGAACAACTCCCTATTGTTAAGAAAGTGTCGGCAGAGCAAAGGAATGCTTGGGGTTTGCTGGAAAAAGGATAGCCGTCTTGTTAGAAGTCTTGGTAAATAAAAATAAAAATTCATTGTGCTCCTATTTGTGTTATATCCCAGCTGCTGATTACAATGTACTGTATTACAAACTAAATTGATAAATTGGCATGAGGATTGGGGGGGGGGGGGGGATGGAGGGAAGCGCAACCTAGCTTTCCATATTTTTATGGTAGTAATCGGCGCTATACAGCAATTAAAGTAAGGGGCGGTGATAAAGAAAACGCGGGATAACGATGCACCGATTCCTTGTTTCGTGCTACGATTCAAAATGTTTGTTAACAGAACAAATCATTGAAAGAAGATACGTGCAACGCTACAGAGTTAACATCTGGATATATGAAATCTCACGAAATGATCGGGAGTGGACAAAACAGATGTTGATTTGCAGCTCCACTTAGTTCTACGAGAGGTCAACGAGAGAGTTTGACAACTAACACTGTCAATGTATTTGTTTTCCCCGTTTATCTAGGATTTACACACGTTTCAAGGTAACACGTGTAAATTTATTGTAAACTATTTTCGACTCGCCAGGCTTTTGTTATCGAAAGTAATAGAACACTGCCGAAACCACGGGACGGCTACGGCCGATTTAACAGTTGCCGTACGCAGTCCAACAGCTTTTCGTGTTAGGTAGTATTCTTATTTTAGACACGTGGAGCTCGTCTTATTCTTCTTTTGTCTTATTTTACTTTACCTTTATTTAATAAAAAAATTAAAGGGATTTAATTAAATTTTTCAATATTATTTTGTTTGTTTGGATTTTGGGCAGCTGAATTTGGATGGCTCGCCTGCGTTACTTGTTGTTGCCTGGCAACCACAGGGGAGGATGAATGATGCTTTAACCGCGAGCGACGTTTATTTTTTCAGTAACGAACCTTGTTTTTATATCGTTTTTAAAAGTAGTTCTAGTGGAAAAAAAATTTCTCACTTCACTATGTTATGAGAGGAACCACAAATTATCTTTCTTTACTGCTAATATTATTTTATGTGTTGACGTAGCCATAACAACGTCTCAAAACGATCATTCCAATTGAATTCATTGCTAATGCACGGACGACCTCCATCCGATCGTATACGTAGCGCCTCTGGTAGCGCTTCCAAACGATGGAAGCATCCTTGGTAACGGTATAGTAACGGGTAATGAATGGCCAGGAGTGCACCTTGCATGCACCTACATCAAGCAAGCGAGGTCACGACTTAAACAACTGATGATAACATCAAGTCATTCTCTTAGTGGCCCTAGTATATACAGCTTTTCCTGTGCGTCAACCCGACGCCAGCTGCAATAGGCTACCTACGGCCGTCAACGATTTCAGTGATGACGATTCTTCGCCGCATTTTCAAGACCAAAATTTAGTTTATTGCTGTTTCTGTCATATTACAAGTAAATGCCAATATTTAATTGGGACTTCTTCAATATCATCGTGACCTGATATACTGCAGGTAAAGCAAAACGCCGAATCACAACTTTCGCATTTGTATGTCATCGCACTCAGTTACCACAATGACTAGCCAACAATCGCCGCCAACCATTATCAGTAATTTATTATTTATCCCAATTACTATGTTTATTTATTACAACCCATTTTCCGTAATCTACAATATTACAGCTGAAGACAATATTGACGACAAGTGTACCAGATGTTAACTACGAGCCTAAACTATGGATCATACTCTGCACATTTATACCACCTCTTACTGGTATGTAAGCGGTAGGAGGCTGTAGGTTAATATTTAATCGTTGTCCACTTTTGCATTATCAAATTGTCGTTTTAGACGAATTTCTGGAGTGCATTTTGACGAGCGAGTGTTATAAGAATGCAATGCACCTATATGGCGCTATAGTTTTAATTCATGATCGAGCTTTCTGTATTTATTTAGCAAAAATTCAGCTGATCGTGGCTCAACGAGTTTACGTTTTAGTGCATTTTCTCTAGTAATGTTTTCTGAATTTGATGCTGCAAAATTAGGCAAATCGATTTCCGAAGCGTGGTCGCTGGGATCCTCCAGGAGTTTTGCAATGTAACGCTTAAGATGTATTTCCTCCTCCGTCAATCCTCCGTTAACGTATTCTGCGATTTCCAAGTCAGAAGTTCCATTAAAGGGTATGGGCTGGTTATTTTCTCATAGGAACCAAGCTCGAATGTGGTTAACGTGTACGCGTAGTATTTTCGTTGATCTAGAAAATGGACTACACGCACGATAACATCATTAACGAACTCCATAATCCTGAAGGGACCTGTGTAAGCCCGCTGTAATTTCGGGGATATTTGTTTAACCAAAACGAACGTTTTGACAAGCACGTAATCATCCACCAGAAATTTATAAGGACGTGCAGTTTTAACATAGAATTTATGTTGTGTTTTAATAGCTCTCCAGTTGTGCATTCTCGCAACTTCAAACGCTGCCTGTAGTCTAGTTTCTAGACGAACGATCATGTTATCGCTGTCGTAACAAAGTTGGGCTGGCTCAAAACAGAGTGCACTTGGTAGATGAAATTCTGTGCCGAAGTGGACGTAGTGTGAAGACAAAGTTGAGGAATTTGGAACCGAATTCAGCGCCATGGTTACCATTGGTAGGAACTTATCCCATTCTTGTTCACAGTTTGTTGCTACTTTGCGCAGAACAGTCTGTATACACTAATTTGCGGCCTCAACTTTCCCTCCTACCCACGAAACATTTGGGGTAAAGTTTATTTGCTTAATTTGAAACAAATTTGCCAGTTTTGCAACAATTTCGTTCCGGAATTCTGAGCCGCAATCCGACCTCAGAGATAGGGGGCAGCCGAATCTAGAGATTAGCCTTGTGAATAGCTTATGAGCAACTGTCTCTGCCTTTTTATTTGGTAGGCCCACTGCAATGACGTACTTTGAGAAGTCATCGACGCATGTCAAAATCCAGGAGTTTCCGTGTACACTCGTATTGAGGGGCCCTATCAAATCAATACTCCACGAGATTCCGGGCCTCTGTAGAGGCTTATAGGCCCTTAGCTTTGCTTTATGTGGTTTATTTGGCCGATTATAGGCCTGACAAACTGGGTAACTCTTCACGTAGTTCTCGACATCTCTAGCCATTTTAGGCCAAAACCAGTGCAACTGTATGATTTCTAGGGTGCGCTTACAGCCATGGTGGCCTGCCATAGGTGTTGAGTGATAGTCCCTTACGCAGTGGGTTGCTAGCGGCCTAGGCACACACATTTGAGGTAGGGTTTCCATTCTACCCATTTCTGGCTTAGCTAATCGAATCCTATACAGAATTTCATCATAGTCCTTAAAGTAAATATTTCTGTTATTATCTGCATCTATTAAATCTTCTGAACACTGATCTTTAAGGTGATCTAGAATGGGCCCAAAGTATTCATCGGTTCTCCGTTCTGCTGCGAGGTGTGCCCTTGCCCAGTCGGGAAACTGGCTACCTATCGCACACACTGGTATTTCCACTCGTGATAGAGCATCAGAAACTGCTAGCGATTTGCCTGGCTTGTGCCTTACGATAAAGTCGTACCCTCTCAAGCTTGGGGGCTAAGCTGGTAGCACAGTAAAGGTAGCACACTGCTAAATTATCGGTCGTTAAAAAAAACGTTTTACCAAGGAGGTAGCAGCGAAAAGCGTCTACTGAGTGCACAATAGCAAGGATCTCCCTAACCGTAGCTGTTTCCTTTTTCTCAGCCGGTGTGAGTGTCCGAGAGGTGTAAGCTAAGGGATAGCTTATCCTGCGGTGCATCTGGGACAGCACGCCGCCCGGACTAACCGAACTTGCATCTGTTTCTAAGTAGAAGGCTTGAGTGAAATCTGGGTGCTTAAGGGTTGTTGCATTAACCATAGCTGCTTTCAGTTTCCTAAAGGCCTTGTCCTCAGCTTCGCCCCAGTAAAACTTAACGCTTTTCCTTGTAAGCTTGGTTAAAACGGAGCTAATTTTCGCAAAATCCGCCACATGACGCCTGTAAAAATTGCAACACCCGAGAAAAGAACGCACTTGTTTAAGCGTCTTTGGCACTGGGTATTGCTCCATAGCCCTTGTTTTCTTTCTGTCGGGGTGTATGCCCTCTTCGTCAATCACGATCACGAATCCAAAAATTTGACCGATTTACAGCCAAAAGTGCATTTTTCAGCAGATAATTTCATGCCTGACTTGGCCACCAGGCCTAGTGCCCTATCCACATGACTGATATGCGTGGAGAAATCTGGACTAGACAGTAAAATGTCGTCCAAATACATATCCTAAAATATCCGCAAATATCTGTTGTGCGCAAAATTGGAAATGTGCGGGACTCTTTTTAAGCCCCATAGGAACACTCAAAAACGAAAATTGTCTGTTATATGAACAAAATGAGGCTTTAGGCACTGCTGAATCTGAAAGTTTCAGCTGGTAAAACCCAAATTTGAAGTCCAACTTTGAAAAATATTTAGCGTCACTCAAATGCGCCATGCTTTTGCTTACGGTAGGAATCGGCACACTAACACTCTCAATGAGTGGAATTCAACCGGCGTAGGTCAACGATGAGCCTATATCACGAAGGCTTGCGCCTCACAAGAAGACATGGCGACATCCATGCACTTTTCTTTTCTTTTATGATGCCAGTTCGCAACATTTTCTCCAAATAGTTGTCCAGTAGCTCCCTTTGATGAAAAGGCACTCGATACAGTTTTGAGCGCACTGGCTCCGAGTTCCCCGTATCAATATTTACCTCGTACCCTTCGTATAAACCTAGGTCAAAATCGTGTTTTGAAAAAGAATCCTGATGATTTTTAAGCATGTCTAGGAATTCTAGCCTTTGTTTGTCGCTTAAATCAGGAAAAACAAATTTGTGCTTCAATTTATCCCAATCTGCATCCAGCTCCTCCTTTGAGCGCTTCTTGGGGGGCTTAGAAGGCTCTGCTGGGGGTTCTGCAGGCACCTCCGCTCCCTGTGTGGCTTGTTGCGCAGCTATCTCGATGGGCCTTGTGCGAAATGTGCGTCTACGGAAGCCACGCGATCGTCGTGGTCCACCAAAGCAGTTGTATAAACGCTTAAAACTGCGCCCGCTGAAAGTTTGACAGGGAAGCCACCCGTATTAATGCATAGAATTGGTACGGTGCCGGTAGGATTAGTATTTACTAGACTATGCGCAAAACAAATTCCAGTATTACCATTCCTTGGTGTGAACATACCTGTCTGGATTTCTGGCTGGGGAGTATTTAACAAACCAGTTACTCGGCACTCCATGTTACTTGGTATTATTTCATCTCTGAATAACGTAACTTCAACGTCAACATACTCGTGTTGTGTAGCGCAATTCCAACTTGATTCAGGGTTTTCGTCCGTACATTCGTCCGAAGCAACAATAATTACTGCAATATGGGGATTAATAGTCTTATACGCATCCCTATTAATTAATTCCATATTAATGTTGTAAGCCTGCCATGCAGCTCCTGCTGATGGAGACATTTGATACTTGAGGTCGTCTATTTCCAGAACATTACTTGAGCAATTTATTTTCACCAAATCAGCCTGACTTGATAAAAAAATCGTAGCCTAATAACATTGGTATGTCACCAAAACTGCCGTCAGGCACAATGACAAGTTCGACCTCCCTTTCGAACCCGCATTTAGAAACAGTTGTAGTGATTTTCCTTGTGGCTGCTATACGACGATTTCCCACGCCCACCAGATCAATTGGTTTGTTTGGGTTTATTAAATGAGCGGGGCTAGAGTCGTGTTTAAGCAAGGCCTGCGCTGATGTATTGTCAAGTAAACTTAACGACGAGCCTGTATCGACTAAACACATTTTAGGCACACTGCCAATGTTAAAGACCAGGTGGGGCCTTACGTACGTCGTGTCGCTTATCCTTGACAATATTAATGGGTACACTATGGCTAATTGTCTCGTCATTTACTCCTTCATTGTCGAACTCCAACAGAGAGCCATCTGCATTTCTAGTTTCTACCGCCGCCCCTAGATGGCGCCCAGTGTACCACAGACAGCCTGTTTTGGCGCTTTTGTTCAAATTCAAACTACCGTCTCGCTTCACTGACTGCTCGTTCACAGGTGGATTATCGGCGACTGTAACTGACGTACTATCTCAGAAAGTTAGGCAAATTGTTGGTTCGTTTACACCGTTCACTGTAGGAATTCTAACTTTCCAGTCGTCCAAAACACGTTTTGAAATACCCATAGCCGAACCAGATGGCATTTCTAAATCAGTTTTACGAAAAGTTTGTGGATAGTGTCTAAGCTGCACGTTTCGTGCTTCACCAAGCAGTGTGATTACGATAGGCTTGTTGCTGTCCAGTGGATTTAACTCCGAGTGAAAGTTAGTGGCATCAACACCATCTTCGAACAAGGTAACGATTACAAAATCACAATTTAGATCATAAGTATCATTTACTGTACTTAACGCATCTTTAAATTCATCTGTAAGGTTCACATTGTTGTCTAATGATGAAGCCACGTATCTCGAGGGAGTTTTACCAAAATAAGATGCTAGCCTAGGCAAAGTCAAGGTGCGATCAGGCAAGGCTAGCTTTTGTTGATGCCAATCAATGTGTGCATATAATTTTTTCATTACCTTATCAGCCTCTTCACTTGAAAGCAACTGTATTGTAGTAACCTTCAAGGGCTTAATATTTGCAACTTTTTCTGAAGTATTAACAGGACTTTTAACGTCAATAGTACCAATATGAGCCCCAGATTGAACTGTAGAACTCAACAGGTCGCTGCTTAGCTTAGAATCCCTGTTATATTCTAAGCTATTAACTCGTTTTTTGACATATTGTTAACCTCGCTCGATTGTTCCACCTAAGCCGCGTGCTGTGGGACCTGTGCATTATTGCCACTATTATCCTGATTTTGGCGAGGATAATTTTGCTGCTGGTAATTTTGGTTTTGGCCCTTATTTCCGTAATAACCTGTGTTGCCATTATTTTCCTGCTGCTTGTTTGCGTTACCTTGAACAGAATCTCTTGTTTGCAAATCCAGAAAAATAATTCCCACGCCTATTATTGCCCCTCTGTGAAAAATTACCACGGCCTCCTCTACAATTTCCCTGAGATTGGCCTGCCATCTGCTGTCTGTGCTCGTTTCTCTGACGTACAAATTGTAGCTGATGAGGGGCCGTACGGCAATCTCGGCGCACGTGCCCTTTGCCCAGACATTTAAAACATGACCTTGTTTCCTGACTTTCATTGCCAATGGCACTGACCCTTGCCTCATTTAAGGAGTCCCTAGCCCTTTTTAACTTATTCTGAGCCGATAGCCAAATTATTTATGCTAGGAACAGTGGGCTGGCGACCTTCAACTTGTTTAAGTGTTGCGACCCCTGTTTTAGTGATACTGGACTTTCCCTGTTTGAGAGCATCTCGCCCCTGCAAAATTGATCTTTTAATTATTGCCTGATTGCTTATTTCGTGAAAACTAGACGGATTTACGACCGTCAAGTGTGCCTCTATCTCTGGTGGCATAGCCTGTAAGAAAGCGGACCTTAAGTTTTCGTCCTTGGATGCTAGTTTACGCCGTCTATCCTCCTGGCTGTCGTCTGAATTAGCCAAATTGCTGAAGCCATAGTCTCCAAACATTGAGCAAAATTTTCCAGGGACTCATCTTGAGTCATTTCAGTTCTAAGAAATAAAGCTGCTGTAATGCTACGACCGGCAGCCCCAAATCGGCCGATCAAGGCCTGCTTAAAACTATTCCAATTTCCCAATTCGGCAACGTCAGGATTTGTTGCCAAAAATTTAGCCACATTTCCTGCGCATTTTGCACTAGCCGCCGCAATTAATTCAGCATCTGCTAGGGAAGGGTCTAACTTCCTCAAATTTTCGCACATTAGTGCGAATGTGAAAACGTCCAGACTGTCATCCCCTAAGAATGGCGTTATTGATTTTTTTGCCTCTCTTACGTCCTCCCAGAGTCGTGAGTTCTTGTGAGCAGGGTTTTGATTTTGAATTCTGAAACTGTCTGTCAATTCCTTAAACATATCGAACTGCGTTTCCGCGGCCTGTCGCATCATATCTTTATGCGATTCGTTATTGGCTTGCGAGATTGTTGCCAATGTTTGGGCTGTTATTGAATTATTCGAGTTATTAATACCCGTGTTGTTATCCCTGTCTGTAGGCACTGTCTGCCTTGCACTGTGAACTGAAGGTTCACGAGATCGAATCCGGGGAGAATTGGTACCATTAGGCTTATCTCCGTTAGGGGCGTTATTTAATCTCGCCATAATTTGGCTAGGAGACAAAGATCGGTCACGACTACGCACTGGTGAAGGCGAATTACGTCTACTAGAATGAACATCAGTTTCAGAATCGGATTCGCTTAAGGGCCTAGGCCTACGTCTAGCTCGTTTAGGAGTACTAGTTACCAAAAGGCTTGAATCATCAAGCTCACCAATAATTCTGTTTCGTATAATAGGCCTGCCCCTAGATGAGCGGGTTACAGCCCCTCGAGCTACTCTTGGTCGACCCCTAGGCATGGCAAACTTTCACGATTGTAATAAAAATTTAATACTAGAGAGGGAGAAAAAAAATTTCAACCAAAACAATGACCCTAGCACTATAATTGAACGTCACTGCTATACTACCAGGCACTCAAAAAAAAATTCTTACTATCAACCTTCACTGAATCCACACAAAAAAATTTGATTTCAACCAAAACAATGGCCCTAGTACTATAATTGAACGTCGCTGCTGCACTACGTTGCACCAAAAAAAATTTACTGCTGTCGACCCTGCACTGAACTGAACTTACACAAAATAACCACGATCGACCAATAGCAATTCGTCCGTTAGCCAACAATCTGAATGCTGCTGCTAAAACGCTAGTCGGTACGTCGACCGCTATTAAATTACCAATTCCTAACGCTTTCCAACAACGTTTCGCAATTCGCAACAATCAATCTTAAGCAAAAGCAATTGCTAAACACAATTTATCCTGAATTGCACTCCTTATGCAACACTAAGCAATCCAAACAACATCAATAGGCTACCAACACAACCAAGAATCCATGAACAGAATACTGAAACTCGTAAAACGAACTCTGCATCAATAAAAAAAAAAAAAATTGAACCGAATTTAATTCGAACTGGTCACCAGAAGTAATCTAAAAGGTCACGTGAATAGCTTCTGACACCACTGTTTTGTGTCTGCTTTAGTTAATTCCACAAAAGCAAACTCAAAATGTCTAGGATGGCAAACACAAATACACTTGACACCAAATATCACTTTACTATAATAAAAATCAAGGCATGACAAGGAATGGATTAATGTACTTGTTTAATTCGTGAATTTATTCCAACTTGGCTTATTTAGCCTTATGCTTTCAAATACGATTATTGGATATATACGAGCAAAACATTATTGTGTTACTTCAGGTGCCTGTAAAATAATGATAGACAGCAGAAAGGAAAAAGAGATCGTATTCATGGACTCTGACAAATAATAGATTGTAGCCTAGGTAATTCTTCAAGAGTGCTAATATCTCGAATTACTGTCCTTCCATATTCCAAGTTAAATATCAACTCAATTATTAAAATAATTAGTATCGCAAACGATACAGATTATACTTAACGCTGATCCCAGCGGCTTGAGGTTGCGTTGCCTGGCAACTGGACTCCACAGTCCCCCTGAATCGAAGGCCTCCCTCTCGGCTTGGCTCGCAACGGTGGCTCGGCTGGGCAACGCTAGGCGGACGGACAAGACGACAATCTCAACTCTAAACGATGACTGACCCTGGCCATGCTATTTGGCTGTGTTTTAAAGGCCAGCTTGTAATAATAAGAATTGGAGGTGTTGCAAGAGATATTTATTACTTTAGTATGTCTTGAGTTAGGTTAGCTTGAAACGCATTTCTATGAACGCCGGCCTAGCTTGAAACTAGCGCTCCTTGCCTTACTGAGAATTGTCCATGATGTCCGCCTGCTCTACCGAGAAAACCGGATGTAACCTGTTGCGTAAGATTTTCTTAGGACAGTTTGGGTGGTCGGCCTGGCTAAAATACAGCTACAAGTTCAACTTGTCTAAAATATTGTGGCTCTCTTTTCTCAATCCCTATGGGTCTTTTAAGGCTCTATTTATGAAAATAAAATAGGCTGGCTTGTAATATTGTTTTAGCAGTAATAAATATTCATAGGTCGTGCGCTTTTCATTTTGATTACAATATTAAGTTATTCAAGATATTATGCTTGAATTATTATTCAAGTACTGATTATTCCTAATTAAATAATAATTAATGTAATTTACATAATTGCATCTAATTAATCCCATAACAAATCCCAACAGGGGCCATAAAACAATTAAATTCAAACTCGCAGAACGGCCACCACCAACCACAACAAGCAAGGAAGAAAGACGGGATGTAGTGCTCCACAAACATCTACATGAAATATGTGAACTGTAAAAGTCCTGAAGAAGATCCGAGGAAAGGATCGAAAATTTGCCGACGTGCAAACCCAAGTTGATCGAGTTAAACCTTTAATATTTTGAAATATGTTTTAAAAACTTTTTAGTTTCTCGTAGTTTCTTGAGGCTTGGCTTAGAACCAAGTAGGGCCTAAAAGTGAGGGACTTCTTGTGAAGTGTTTTTGTTTTATATGATGTTAAAATAAATGAACTGGAACTAATTTAAAAACCTTATTGCAGGCTAGGTAATATGGAGTATCATAGGTAGGTCTCACTTCTAAGTGAATACTTGGGGAGGGGGGGGGGGGAGATGTAACATGCCAATTACGTATACCACGGCGCAATAAGTATGAACGCTCGTAGTGCATCTTGCAGTTATATAAGTTGCTTGAGCGTTCGCCCCACTTCCGCCCAAACCGGAACTTGGACGAGCGCCAACAGCCGGGTAACGAGCCAGCTCTCCTGTCAAACCAGTTAGGACCGGGTCGTACCAGTTAGCCGGTTACGCAACGTAATGCTTCAGGCCACTATTGTTCTGGCCCCACTATAAAACGTGGGACTTCGGCAACTGTAAACGTAGACCGCCGGAAAACCTTCGTTCTGCCAAAAGAAGAAATTTTTTTTTTCTTTTAGCGCCCAAATGCCTCGATTTTATAACTTTCGCCGTTTTCTCAATAATGGACAGGATCGGTCAAACTCTTCACCATTTAATAGCCTGCAATAATATCTACCTCTTGAGGAAGCCCGAATTTGAAAATTCATTGTAGAAGAACCACAATCAACAATTGAAAATTATTCAAAACCAACCGAAGCGCTCCTTCATCATGGCCGCCGTTATTGAAGACTTGTATCTTTGTATTTCAATTTTATTGTTTCTATTTTAGGGCAAAAATCCCACAAACACTAGCTCAGTTGTGCATTAGGAGGGGCTGCCTTTGGTACTTAACCTCACATACATGTGGATACAGACAACCATTTCAAGTGTGATATTTTTTATTGTGTTTGTCGGCCCGCAAGCCTTATGAAAAATTTCCACAACGATCGATTTTGTCTTTTAACGTTAATGTTTAACATCCAACCAAACTTAATGCGTTATAGTATTCAACTGTGCTAGACTATAAAATCATTTTTCAACTTTTTATATATTCTTTTGCCTCCAGAAACGTTGCCATTAGTCCGAAGTAATTCGACATCGGCATTCTAACGAACACGAATTTTAGTGTATATATGTTTTAGTTCGCCTCTAAAACACGACTGTGATCATCCAAATGCTACGACTAGCTTGTCCAACTATTAAAACCAAAAGAACCTTAAAAAGATCTGTTCCAAAGCCAATCCGAAAGTCGAACTGTGCCTAAAACTTCGAATCCCCCCCCCCCCCCCCAGCCTAGTTGTGGTGTATATAACACTGCAGTTTACAGTTAAAGCTTGTTAAATTTAATAGTAATGCTTTATGCATTACCCAAACTCAAGTACTAAGCTTTAACCAGAGCCAATTAATGATGCAATCATGTAAATATTTATTCAATAGTTAATATTTTAAAGTAAAGGCCTTTTCCCAAAGTTCACTTGAGTAAAACTCAATTTGGCCTATCTTTACATGAACCTACTCCTTCAAACGGTTCTGCACCAAGTCCCTTTGCCAAACCGACTTCTCCTCCCACTTTCCATTGTTCTCCTGGCCCTCAGCCAATCAGACCAGGGCTCGACTTAACCCCAAAAAATTGATTAGCGAAACTGCGATGCAAAATGAAACTTTTATAGCAGATTCTAAATTTTGATTAGCAGTTTTTGTTTTATTTACTTCTTAAAAACAAATAGGCCTAGGCCTAACACATGTTTATACTTTTTATTTTCTCAACAGATGGAACCTTCCAAAGCTCTCGTTGTGTTCATGGAGAATTTTTCTTAATTCTGTCTAATTGATTTTTAATATTTAATTATGTAATATTTTTGGGCAGTTACCATTTTACATTCCTACAGTTTCAAGACATTTGTTGCAGTTTTGCACAATCGTTGCGAATCGTTAGGGTTGTCATTGGGCCATGCATTGGACTAATGGTACCGGGAAGAGCTCTCTTCCAAAACCTATTTTCTCCCACCGTCTCCCCTATGGTCGTTCAGCTACATGGGCTATACCCACTAATGCTGCTATTAAAACGACTAACTTTGGCTGCTTTTTTTCCGCGCTGAAACGTAATTCAAACCACATAAGTTAATCACTTGCTGTTTCCAATTATTGGTAAAAACAGCTGCTACGAATGCTGTTCTCATACGGAGTAGCTAATATTTTGCGTTGCAGCTTTGCGACACAAAATAAAAATTGATTAGCGAAACAACAAAAAGCATAAAAAGCCCCCACACCCCTCCCTCCTCAGCACAACTCACAGATCTCTCAAGCTAGAAGGGTCGCACCAGTCGGGAGTGGAGACGTCACGTCCATAGGATGCCATGCCGGGCAAAATGGCAGTGGTTCGTTTGTTAGTAGTTTAGTTTTTGCAAGTTTGATTTAGGACCCCCTTATTCTAAATTCATAGTTTAAAACTTAACTTTAACTTCTAGCTTAGGAGAAAATTATGGAGGTGACGCCATAGTCGGCATATTTGGTCCCCCACCCCCATAACGTCAGAGTGGTTCTCTTACTAAAAACCAACTTTTTCTAGTTTTAACTTAAATGGATTTTTAATTTAAACTGACGGTTTGATCTTTGTGGAAGTCGAAAGCAAAATACTGATGCCTAAGTATAAAATTGCCGGGCTTTTAATTTCTTAGAACAGTTTCTGCGGGAACTAAGGGATGTTGATCTTTTGTACTTGAAAACTTAGAAACATAACTGTGGACGGTTGATCGTTAATGAAACATACTGTCAGATCGACTAATCAGTTGCGGCTGTCCAGTCTTGCGGGTGTCTCCGGGAGCACTCAATATTACTTTTTCTACTTGAAATTTTGAGTTTATTCAGAAACACAACTCGTCGTTTTTGTTTGAGAAAAATGTGAATTACATGCTGTAAATTCAAACCTTGTTGCTTTTTAAATAACTTGTATTCAAAAGCTTTCGGAGCAACTATAATGTAAAGTGTTTCTTTCATTCTCTGTTGTTAAAATAAAACCAGGAGTTTTAAACTTCAGTTCGTTTGCTAACTTGATTAATTGTTTGAGTGTAAAATAAATATCATATAAATACCATATAAATCAATATCATATGGTTATATCATGCTATTATAAACAGTTAAATTCCACCGTTGGTGGCAGTGATTACCAACAGTATTAAGGTTAGGCCCCTTTAATTAGGACCCGACACTTCATCCCCCATGCTGGGACTGTAGCCCAAAACTGTGCTTATGCCGTAAAAGTCGTCGTAAACACTGTAGAACCTTAGACTGAAACTCCATGTACACCAGGGAAACCGGGGGCGTTACAAGCACCTAAGCCGTCGTAGCGTTCGCCGTTACACAACCGAAGGGCAGTTGGTGAAGGAGGAACAACTCGAAAGGTACTGCAACTTGTCAGTGCCTAATATGTGCTACTCTGTGAACAGACCTCTAGCTGTGCATTAAGGTGTGAACTGCGCTCGAGTATATTTTGAAACCAATCATCCACTCCCTGAGTAGTTACACATACACGACGACGCTGTAGTTAATGATCCGTGACACAAACCATAAGACATATTGCACAGGACTGTGCATTACGTAAAATCTACGGATTAGTCACAATGGCATGCTAACATTCCAGGAACAGAGTTAAATGTAACTCGTAGAAAACATATGCAATCATACCTACCTTCCATCTGTCATCTGAGGCTTTAAAGAAAGGAAAGTGCTCCCTGTATCGGTAATAAAAGTAAAATGGTATACTAACACAAAAGAAAAGTTAACACAGTTTAGAATGGTCATGAACAAGAACAGGAGAGAAGGGAGATTTAATGTACATAGCAACCAAACACATACACAGAAGCTGAAGACATTTTTTTATTGCATAGATCAGGGTGAAACTAGAGGAAGGAGGGGAACAGTTCAGGGATACATTTTGGATACAAACCTTGGCAGAATTGAAGCATCATCAGCATATGCTGCAGTCATGTGTGGTATGCTGCGTTGCCAAACTTAAACCTGTAATGCCTGGCCTAGGCCTACTTTGTGTTTTTATTGTGAGGTGAAGAGTCCAGGTACGCAATTGAAGCCAGTGTACACAGACTAAACAAAAAACGTCAAAATGGCAGGTGCCACCGGCAAATTTTTGTTTCTATTGCCTAGCTAAAATTTACATTACCTGTAATTCTAGCATTCTTGTTCTGAATGCATCTTTCCCGAGAGAGTTTAGAGCCAGTAAGCTCGGTGCGCACCCCTCTTATAAATTTAAGAAAAATTGAAAATAATCCAACAGCGAAAATCATACACAGAAATAACGTAGTTCAGTAAGCCACCTTCATGCTCTTACGTTTCGTCGGAGTAGCATGACCCAGATTCGGACCGGATACCCAGTTCGACCCCAGATCACTTGCATAGCGCCTTAATCGCTATGGCCACATCCTCCACTGGCATAAAGATAACTCACTAAACCCGTTATTAAGGTCACAACCGTGACCAGGGCTCCATTCAACCGAAAGTTCACTCGGCCATAGAAATGGAGAGGGAAGACATATACACTTACAAGGCTCAATAAAGGAATTTTTTTTCCCTTCTTATAAAAGCACCGAGGCGTGACAAGGTGTCATCTTTTATTCCTCTGAATAGGTCATGGCGGCAACTCAACAGGGAAGACAGGGTGGGTATATGTAATAGTCCATGCAAATCAGCCCCTTGTATTCTGAAGTGTCAAACTAATTGATATGTAATTTTTTCCTCCACAAAAATGTTCGCGTTGGTATCCTGAACAACAAAGTAAAAGTCCCCAAAATCGCACTAGTGCGATGGCAGCCATTTTGGAAATGGCTAACATTTTTCAGTTTTTTGGCCGTAACTCCATAACCGCTATGAATTTGAAAGCATAATGTGAAGCAAAAATGTTCAGCACAGAATTCTGGACAAGAAAGGTGATAAGACATCTTTTAGTTAAAAGCAACCATTGAACCCAAAAATCTTATTTCAAGTTTATTCACCTTAACTTGCACGAGCGCTCCATTGTTCAATTGTTTGTTATAGTGACCTTCGGTTTCAAAATGCTCTTGCGAGCTTTCGAATAGCCCGAAATGAACATGCTTAGAATTTCCTAAAAGGTGGCGATCAATTCTTTCCATCAATCCTGACCGAAATTGTGTAACTTAAATAGGCACCGTCCTACGCCCATTTAAAGGTGAAGAGATAAAGGCGTAGCTGCGAAAGCGTATGGCGATTTTCGTTTTCAAAGTGCTCTTGCGAGTTTTCTAATAGCCCTAAATGGACATGCTTACATATTCTGAAGGGATCTATTCTTTCCATCAATCCTAACTGAAATTCTTTAGCGTAGATAGGGACCGTCCTACGCCCGTTTGAAGGCGTAGCTGTAAATAGTGTATCGGCTGGATTTGAAAACGTGCCATTGTAATGCTCATATTTTTTTGTATCTAAGCTAAACAATTTCGGTTTAGGATTGATGGAAGGAGTAGATTCCCCCATCTTTCAGAATATCCTAAGAATGTCCATTTTGGGCTGTTGGGTCGCAAGAGCATTTTGAAAATGCAAATCACCATATGCTTTTGCCGCTACCTCTTCAACTTTAAATGGGTGCAAGATGGTTCCAATCTAAGTTGCACAATTTCAGTTAGGATTGATGGAAAGAATACATCACCACATTTCAGAAAATCCTAAGAATGTCCATTTCGGGCTGTTAGAAAGCTCTCAAGAGCACTTTGAAACCGAAAGTCACTGCAATTGAACAATAATGGAGCGCTCGTGCAAATTAAGGAAGGTAAAGTTGAAATACGATTTTCGGATTCAATGGTTCCTCTTACCTAAAAGATGTGTAACGCCTTTCTTGTCCAGAATTGTGTGCTGAACATTTTTGTTTCACATGTTGTTTTCAAATTCTTAGTAGTTAAGGAGTTATAACCAAAAACCGAACAGCGGCCAACGCACCAATGCGATTTTCGGGGACTTTTAGTATGTTGTTTACGACACCAACACGGACATTTCTGCAAAAAAAAAAACATTACATATCAATTAGTTTTGACATTTTTTTCCTAATTTACCTGGACTATAATGTATATTTTCGTTTGGCAACAGAAAGTAAAATTAGCCGGTGTGGCACCCGGCATTTTAATGTTTCTATGTGCCGTTCGAATATACACTTTATCTGTCAATTCTAGCATTTACAGTAGAACTTGCCAAAAAGGCGGCGGGCACCATGTGACGGGTCCCCTAGGGCTACAAGCTGGGTCCCCCCAAAAAGTTACAAACTTCGCACTCGTAAAAATATCGTAATGCTTATTGTGAAATACCGAAAAAAAAGGGGAACCGATTGTAATCCAAGTTCCATATACATTTTTTTCATAAGTACAGATTAACATGAATGAAGCCCAGTTTCTCCGTAGTTAAGGGGGTTGAACGACATGTCTGAGGCAACAATGGGTCCCAGATGTAGTCCATTGGCTTGCATGGCCATCTCCCTGAAGTAGTGCGATGTGAAGACAGATGTGCTTCACCACAGTGCAGCTGCGAAGATATCAGGGTCGGGGATGTTGTGGTGGAAAGCCCAAGACAGACGTAGAGATGGCACGTAGTTCATGAGCTGTAATAACTCTCTATGTCGTTGTCGATGCAGCTGATGTTTAAGGCTTTGCAGGCGCTTACTATGACTGTTTTGATCCAAGTTGCGATCATTCTGACGGAGGTTTTGCCGAAATCTCTGGCAACGGGGATGAAAAGTTGATGTGGCCCTTGTGAAGTTCGTTGTTGTTAGTCCTTTGTATGTAGAAGCGTAGAGCTTGTACTGGATAGAGGAGGCATTCAGGCTCGTCACCAATTAAATTTGAGAGTACTGGAATGATAATTGGTATGGATGGTTTCGCAAGGCTTCCTAGTCTTTGCCCGAAATGAGGCTCTTGACGTCAAGAAAACTGCTGAAGAACAATAAGCTGGGTGGAAGGACAAGAGAGTTGCCAGGAACACCGTCTTGCGGGTGAGGAAGTATATGTTGCTGTTCAAGAGCGGCTGATAAGGAGCCCACATAAGAGGCTCCAAAATGACGGAGAAGTCTCAGTCTGTAATAAGTCAAGAGAGTTGCTGGTCGTTCGGTTTTAAAGGATTTGATGGGTGAAGAGAAGCAAAAATCGTCGAGATGGTGAGACTGCACCCTTACAGGCCTTGAAGGTACGAGTTCAAGGCCGAATGATAAACTAGAATCGTTGATCCTTTTAGGTCTTCCTTGAAAAGATCAGTGATGAAAATAGGGAACACGGACTTCCCTAATAGGGGACTTCCCTAATCCCTTGAGTGACACCAACAAAACAACCGCTTCTAGTAGCTTTTGTAAACTTTGTTGGTTGATTCCCTGATGGCATTACTTGCGGTTCTGACGGGTTGCTCTTCAAGAATTCCTGCCTCCTTGATGAGTCATATGCTAGTAGCCACCCATGTAGGTGCAGAGCGCCGGGGAACAGAACAGAAATTTGCAAATGGACTCTTAAGGGTCCATTCCCCAGAGCGGAGTTTGTGCGAAAGAGGGAATAAGCAATGACGTTCCTGATGCCTGGGATGTGAAGGAGCAGAATCATTGTGGAGTTGCCGGGATTTTGGCGTGCCGCCTTCATTCCGTATGTATGCAATGGCTGTCGGGTTGTCTGATTGAATGTGAAAGTCTTTCCCCGAGATTAGGTTCCGAAAAAGGTGTAGGGCGTTGACGACGCTCCAGTAAGTTTAAGTGATCTTGGTCATGGGGCATCCATGTGCCGGAGATCTCGTGGTGTGTGATGCGTGCTCCCCAACCATCCAGAGAGGCATCTGTCAGAAGGTGGAGATCCGGATGGGGTTGTGTAGGGGAACCGTTTGTGAGAAAGCAGGACGTCTGACCACCATATGAGGGTGTCGATCGGGAGGCCTAGTCGGTGGGGTGAGTGAGGGTGCCGGAATGAGGACGTCGTCCACAAACGTCAATGCGGTAGCGATGAAATTGTCTGGTCATCCAGCTGCCGTAGGGAATTAAGACTTGCCATGGAGTCCTTTTCGCAATGAGGGAGTTGAGTTCCAGGAGAGTGTGACTTGGCTTCAGCCGGAAACGATCTTGAGTGTGTTACTATGTCCTCGATTCTGTCTGGCGAAGGCATAACTGTTGCAGATGAGAGGTCGAAGGAAGCCCTCAGGAAGACGAAATTTTGAGCTGGGGCGAGCCATGACTTTTTCAAGATTATCCCGAGTTGGTTGAGGAGATCCATGGTAAAGTCTCGATTTTGGACGGGTTGAATGGGGCTTTGATCCTGTAGGAGCCAGTCGTCTTATAAGAGCTTGCCGGAATTCGGCGTTGGTGAAGATGAGCCAGGATTGGTTTGAGCACGAGCGTGAAGATTCTGGTTGCTGCACTGAGACCGACGGGTAGGCCTTGAAACTCATAGACCTTGTTATACATGAAACATAAGAGATGGTGCACTGAGGCGTGCCGAGGGATGTGAAATACCCATCTTTTAAATCTTTGGACACAGTCCAGTCTTTTGCCTTCACAGATTGGCCAAATAAGTCCAATGCTTTCAGTTTTAAGTGCGAGTTGTCCATTGAGCGATTCAAGGGTTTCAGGTTGAAGATGAGACTATCGCTATCTGATTTCATCGGGTGAAGGAAGATTGAGCTGTAGAAATCTGGACGACAGGGATCCGAGCTTTCGTGGAAGGCCACCTACGCCAAGAGGTCCTGAAAGTCGGACTAGAGACGACAGGATACTGGAACGGCGAAGTTCCACGGAGGAGGAGAGACGACGGCTGGATGCTGGAGAAACATGAGGCGAAAGCCGTTGCTGATGGCTAGAATCTGTGGACTGGAGGTTAAACGTAGCCAGGCCGGTAGAAAACGACGAAGGCGGTCTCCGACAAGTAGAGATGACAGGTAGTGGGCAGCATTGGTTGTCATGAGGTTTTCTCCTGGCACTATGGGTTAAGCTGCGGTTGTTGGCCCTTCCCCTTCTTCGATTGGATGATTTGCCACGAAACGACTGGTTGTTGTTGGTGTTCCTATTCGGGTAGGAGCTGTTACCGTTGTCGTTGGTGGTCTTCGGATGTGGCCAGTTGTCATTGTTGCCCTGATTACGAAAGGGGTCCTGTGGAACGGCTTGGGCTGCTGCCAATTTGCTTTGAATCCTTTGGTTTCAGCGATATACCCAAGTGCAGTGCAAGTTTTGGGATCAGACCCCGAAAAAGGGTAGCTCAATTTTGTTGAATCATTGAGGTTCGATGCTGAATTGAGAGCGACGTCATGAAGGAGAAGAGAAGTTGAAGAGGGCTTTGGTCATCCAGTTCATGGAATGAAAGGTGGCGAAGCATGCCTTCTTGAAAAGCTGGTTAATTTAAAGTCCGGCGCTTGGCTTCAAGGAGGCCCGTCCCAGACAAAAGCTTCTCGCATAGAGCGATGGCGGTGGTGTTCAGCATGTCAGCAGCCCGCAAGCCGAGACAAAAGTTCTTGTCTTTCAAGACTGCCGAAGGGACTACAAGTTTCTTCCAGATCTGCAAAGATCTTCCAAAATCCATTTTGCTTCGGCAGTGAGAAATTTAGATTGAGGATAAGTGTCAAAATGATTCGGTTGGAGGAGCCATCCCCGAAAGACCTGAAGAACCACAATTCACGGCCGGGCCGTGGTTTTAGAGGGGACTTGTCCAATTCCTGTGGTTCACCCCTGCCGAGAAGAAGACCTCCGTTGCGTAAAGGTGTAAGTGAGTAGGGTGGTTGACTGCCTGAGGACGGAACAACGTGTCGGTGTCTGGTCACATACATCAAAGCCAAAACCTGGTGACAATCATCTGTTTTTGACGGGTTCCGAGCTAGAGGAGGATGGCTTGTACAGGAACTAGTCAGGAACAATGTTTTCGACTGTCTTCAGAAGATCAGACAAGATTTCCGAAGGGTCGTTCTCATCACGAAGGCTTTCAGAGAAGTGGGCATGACTAAAGCGGTCGTCATGGTTTTGACCGTCGGATGAAGGGTCTCCTGGGATGACGCACGAAGGGGTGAAAGAATAGCGGCAACTGTTTGAGTGTTGAATTGAAGCAGAGTCCAATTCGTTGTCGGAGTCAACGACGAAGGGTCAAGACTGACGAGAGCCTTTCCCGAAGAAGAGTTAATAGCCAACGAAAGGTGGAATGAAGGTTGGATGACTAGGTTCGTTTTTCGTTGTCGGACCGAGAGCTACAACGTCTCTTCTTGTTGGGCGACAGACGGTGGGAGAAGGGCTTCTGCAGTAGACGCTGCAACCCACTCATGGGTGTAAGAGTAGCTCTGTGAAGAAATTGACTGCGAAGGATGAGACGATCGTTGCTTTTGTGGAAGTCACGTATGGCTATGTCCATAAGCAAGTGAACTTGACCCTTGGAGAGAGGTTGGTGCTGGAGACGGATCCCAAGAGCGGCGGGAAGAACCAGACGAAAAGTCTAGAGGAGCTTTATCTGGTAGGTGAGAGTGATGAAGATTCCTGTCGCTTTTCTAGGACTTAACTTGTCCTTTCAGTCTGGAGTAACAGGCTTCCCACCAAAACACTGAAATCAATTTTCCTGAGTTTTCCAGGTCTTCCAGAGTAGATGATGTCATTTTCAGGCTATTTACCGCAATTTTAGGAAGGATTTTTTTTTCATACATTTTACCAGTTTTGTGTTAAAAATGCTGAAGCTTTTAGATGGGAAATACATTATTTAAAATCTAAATTTTTCCGTGAGAATTAATAATTCCAAAAGATCGCCAAAGCAAAATTATAAGACACTACCCTAGAAAATTACAAATTGTGATGTTAAAACACAAGAATCATCCCAGTTTGTGATGACACGATGCGTTTAGTTTTTTTTCTTGAAAGTGAAAAACTTGTATCTTTCTTTAAAAATAGACAGTGAACTAAAAAAATATCTTGCCTTTGTAATCATGATTTTACTATTCAGCTAGGCTTAGATTATTTTTTTTTCTTTCTCGTTCTTTGTATTGTGGAGTCGTCATTTGTGGTTCCGCAATGGATGCCTTCAATTTAGAGTCAATTATGTTAACCCTACCTACTTCACCCTAATAGGCTAGTCCCATTCAATTGTATACTATACTGTAAATCACATGACTTCCTGTAGTAACTGTACTTATACCCCTCTTCAGAGGAAGTAAAGCGTCTTTTCAGCTGTAGCCTACACACTGGTTAGTCCGTATCTTCCTTCACCATTGGAGCCCACGCTGGGCTCAGGTGTGTCCCTGCCCAGGACAGCACACACGATTAATGCGTTCATGCTGTTTCGTGTATTACGCGTAATGCCAATTGAGGCAGTAGCTGTGTTCTTCGCTGCGAGAAACGCAGCTACTATCCCAGCCGAGATTAGACAGTCGGGTTTATATAAAGTCACGGAAGAGGGAGTAGGGAATCGACCGCTACTAGATCTCCAGTTTAGCCTGAAGAGATTGAGAAAAGAGGGACACATTAGCAAAGAGGAAGAACTGAGCCTCTCCCCCAGATTCCCTCAGCGGCTCCAATCATTTTTGCGCAAGTGAAGACGCACAAGGAAGGTTCCCCACTTAGATTTATTACATCTAAGGGGGGGGTGGTGCAAAAATTGGATTGGGAGGTAGCTGATGTCCGAGGTGGTATGTGCGAGGTGAGTCGGATCACAAAGACAAGTGAATTGCTGAAAGAAGTGGACGAAGTAGTGTTGCAGGATGATGAGATAATAGCTTCCTTTGACATTGTGGGATGGTGTCCTAGCTTATCCCACAGCTTTATACTTGAAATGCTGGCCTTTTCACGTAGGAGATGGAATGTTCTAAGAAAGAACTTTAGAGAGATCGAGCACTCCTTAAGGTGTTGCTGGCGTCAATCTATGTCGAGTTCAATGGGAAAACTTATTGGCAGGATGGAGGAGCCCCTATGGGCTACTCCAGCTCGCTAATTATCGCCGAAATGGTGATGCAGCACCTTGACGAAATGATTCTGAAGTCGGAATTGCGCATGCGGATGTGGAAAAGATTCGTGGATGATGTGTATTCGATTCTGAAAAGGTGCTAGAGAGGTCAACAACTGGAGAGAAGGAATTAAGTTTTACGGAGGAGCGTGAAGAAGAAGGTGAACTCCCATTCCTTGACGTCAAGATTAAGAGAGGTGATGATGGAATGCTGGTATACCAACCGTAAGTTAAGCCAATGGCAACTGACCGAGCCATTCCCTACTCCTCAGGTCACCCCAAAGAACAGCTGAAGGCGATTGCCAAGAACGAGTTTGTGAGAATGGTGCGTAACGCTAGTAACCGACAGATGGCTGAACCTCACGTGGAAAGAACAAAAGGAAGATTTCTGAAACTGGGTTATCCTGCAGGACTTCTACTAAATTGTCTAAAGAAAGCATACAAGATAGTAGAAGCAGAAAAGCGGAGAGGTGGGAGTGAGAAAGTGGTGGAAGAAGGTCCTAGAGTAAGATTGACCTACTTGGAAGGAGCTACGGATCCTGTACAAGACATCTTGTGTAAGAATGGCTTCAAAACATATTTGAAGACGTGGAAGGGTTGAAACAGAGGATGACCGGTAGTATGAAACACAGCCTCAAGAATGTGAAAGAAAGCCAAAAATCGAGAGACGAAGAAATTATGGGAGCAGTGAGTAATACAAGGGAAGCTGTGTATCGGGTGCCATGCAATGACTGTGGTGCCGTTTACAGAGAGACAAGAAAAGGGGTAAGGACGAGAGTGGCCCAACATATGGGAAATGTTTGTAATAAAGTTGAAGATAACGGCATAGCACGAGATTGACTGGGAGCAGACGAAGACACTGATTACGTCAAATTCCACGAGAGATCCACATCTCGGGTGTCTTGAATGAATCTATTGCAATTCAAGAGCATGAGAAGAAAAATGTGCAACTAATGAACATTCAACGCCCTTCATTTCCTAGAGCGAAGCATTTAGTAAGCAACAATCTGGCAGGTCGACTTCATTGTCAGTGGAAAATAGGAATGAACGATCTAGGCCCGCAGCACCAATACAGGAGGCAACGTTGCCAGCTAAATTCAAATGCAATAGTTCGTCGAACTGGATTGGAAAATGTAAAAAAGTCCGAGCTATATCCTTGAGGTCTGAAGAAGATAGCAGCTCAAGCTATCGAAAATTCGCTGGACGAAGCTGTTGTCTTCATTGTGAAAGTGTGCGGTAAATTTTTTCCCGGAATCTTTCCGAATTTTTTTGACATTATGGCATCAACGATGTTTTTGAGAGGTTTCATGTTGAAAATTAGACGAGAGCCTCCTGACTTCTTTGGTCGGGTGAATATGGAACTGAAAAATCCTGGGCTCGGCTTTTGGCATTGTTTGATTGCTTTTTTGCGAAGGAGTTCCGAGACTACGAACAAAACGGACTTTGTGATTGGCGGAGAGAACTTCCACGGAGGGGAGGTTTTCAGCGTTGGTTGAACTAGGAGTGTCGGCCGAAAGCCATGTTTGATGATCGAAAAGACGTCCGTGTTGTGGGTCAGTTCCTGCAACGCTGGCAGGAAGGGGCGGAGTCTTGCGCCGACCGGAAGGCAGGAAAGGCGGGAGGCGTCATTGTTGGTTTTTCCGAAAGGAGCTCCTGCCCTCTGGTGAGGAGTGACGGCTACGGCGTACGGGAGTTGCGGCTCACTTCTGCTGGTTTCTTTGGCCGGAGCGGGAGCTACAGGAGTCTGACCGAAAGGGCTGTTGGTTTCTCGGCTGAAAGGGTGCGTTTTCATTCGTGCGGACAGAGGGCGGTGTAGGTGTAGCCTTGTTCCATTCATCCGACGAATGGTGGGAATTGGATTGTTTGTTCTTCTGAAAGGAAAGGTTGGACGAAGGGTTGTGTTTTTGCGGTTTTGGTTTCCTTGAGATGTCCAAATGTGGAGAAAGAGTCGGGATGAGACCACGGAAAAGAGTGTCCGACTCATGAATGGGTTGGTTGCGGAGGCGGTGCCGAATGGAGACGTTGAGGTTGTTGGCAGATGAAAGGGCTATTTCCCGAAGGAGGAGGGCGTTGCTAAAGAGGGTTCTGGTTGCCCAGTCTAAGGAGTGGTAGGTTGCGAAGTTTGCCTTCTGGAAGAGCTGTGAGAATAGGGATGAAAGATTGCGTATTTATTCTGGGCTTGCGTCCGCAGAGTTTCTCGCACAAGGCGTTGACCACAGTGTTGAGGACGTCAGCCTGAGAAGTGGCCCAAAGGCTTAGCCGAAGGCATTTATCGTTTTTGTATAGAACGAAGGTTGGGATTTCAGCTTTCTTAGGGATGGAGAGAGTAGTGCCGAAGTCCATCTTGATCTCACTGCACAAGAATTCGCATTCAGAATACGTGTCAAAGTTGTGTGGGTTAGTGGCGCCGTCGCTGACCGGGCGAAAGAAGCTGTTCTCACGGCCAGGACGTGGAGCTGGTGGATCCGTGTCAAGGATGAGAGGGTCACCTTTGCCCAGGAGGGAGCCTTCGTTTCGGAGGAGGCACGTCAGAAGGGTTGTTGTCCCAGAAGGTTGCGTGGTTTGGCATTCTTGTCACGAACGGCAAAACCGAACGGTTGATGAATGGGGCGTCGGCAGACTGTGACGGTTTAAATAGAAAACAGTCTGGTACTGTTTCATCGATTGTCTTGCGAAGCGCTGCAAGTGGCAGCGTGGGGTCGTCGGCCGAATCGTCCGGGAAGAGAATTCGTCTTTCGGGCACCTGTTCGGGAAAGTTCTTTTTGGAGGTCAGAAGGTCAAGGATGGCAGTTGCCTTTTGACAGAAGGAATGGGTGAAGTAAACTTATTTGGAATAGCATTTGTTTCGAGTTTTGAAGGCCGCTTGGGCAAAGGCTGTAGAGACCCTTTAGCTGGTGGGTGGTGATCCTGAGAGTTTTAGAAGGCTGACGACGGGGCAGAAAACCCTGGCAGGGGAAGCGAAGGGACCACTGATAACGAAGACGAAGGTGGCGAGGTATTAACCCTGGCCAAACTCTCCCTTGACGTATCTTTGGCGCGAGGCATGTAAAAGGAAGCAAATGAAGGCGAAGGGTAGCTGGAAATACCTTTGCTTAGATACATGGGCACGTCCGAACCGATCGGAGTCCTAGAGAAGAAAAGATGCCGGTACACGCTTGCAAGCATTTATATAGCGAAGCATGTGTGCACGCGCATGCACACGAGGGTTAGCTGGACTGGTGGCTCTATAACTTTAATCTCTAGGAGTAAAATCGCATTGAGAAAGGAATGCTAATAATTTACAGGTAATACATATTTTCGGCAGCAAATAGAAAATTTTATTTGTTGTTGGCTAGCCACCAGCAAGTTACAAAGAGAAAAGCTGACGGAGTTGAATGCAGTAAATAAAAACCAAGACCTAAAATAATGCTAGTTCAGTTCTGCAGGATTGCAGATACTAACATAATCTTATTCACTTTCACAACACCATTGGTAGCCGACAGTTACCCGTGCACTTAGTCGACGCAATACTGGTTTGCAGCAACATTCTGAAGCCATCACGGCCAAAACCAAACACACAGCAAGTTTCATATAAGTTTGAAATTAAGGAGAATTTTGAAATGCTTACATAATCCACTTGTAAATTCCAGATACAGTTAGTTCCCCCTCGTCTCGCAGCGCCAACTCAATGAGTTCGGTGTAAGTGTAGGGTGGTTTGCGAATCCCCCTCGAGATTTGGGAATACTGGGATGACAAGGGATATTGGTCAAGCACCGCATCTGAAGGCAAAAGGATTTATGTACATAAAACATGTCAAGTGTAAATCATGCTGTCATGGTAAGAAAAAAAATATGACACATAACATGCTAACGATACCCACACCTTACGTTTTCACATGACGTGCAGCATGCAGAAAATTTCATGTTCACAAGCTGAGGGGTGATGAATGACAGATCGGCACCGAAGACCTTGGCTAGGTAGTTGTCATCCATTATTCATTAGCCCTCCTCGAAGCTTAAGTTGATAACTAATACTCGCAGTACAATTACACAGTCTAACCAAAAGTCCAAAGTTTTTATCAAAACCTGGAAATTTTCAACAACTTTTACTGACCACTTTCTTCAGGCAGTTAAGCCACTAGCACCCAAACTCTCTCCAACCCAACAAACAGTTTCTGAAATTTTGGAAGTTCTGTGTGTAGAGTGCGCGAGTGTAGATGCTAGTGGATTGACTGGCTGAAGACAACCAGTAAAGGTTGTTGAAAATTTGCAGTTTTGAGAAATACTGTGGACTTTTGGTTCTGCGTAATCGAACTGTCAGTATTAGCAAGAATTGGTATTAGTCATCAACTTTAGCCCAAGTAAAACTAATGAGTCAACATATTTATCGGTATGCAAAAAAGCTTCAGTCACTGCATTAAAATTTGTTGTTTTCATATTTCTCCTTTTTTCTAGTGAAAATTATCTCGGCAATGTAAAAAGCTGTCCAATCAGGTAAAGAGGTTAGTAACAATATTAAATGCTTGGTTGGATAGCCATTTTAGTTCTGCACACAACCACACAAACCGCTTGTTTCAAGCTAGTACGGTTCCCGAGATATGACAATTTCAGCATCAGGGTGCGTTAAACAGTCGCCGATATGACCAGTAGGGTTAAAAATCAACAGTTGAATTTCCCTCACCATTTGGCGAGTGGAGACCGACATCAATGAAAATTACACAACCTTCACAAATGTAAATTGTGCCGCATTCGCCATTTGGCCTGTAGACGTTAAAATTCACTCGCCATTACAGAAGCAATTTTAGCAGTTGTGCTGCTACTTTTAATATTGTTTGCGTTATTCTAACTCTTATCAGTTAAAGAGGCCGATAACAGCACTGCACACTTGGTTGCACAGAGCCCTTGTAATTCTGCACACAACGCCGCAAACCACTTGTTTTTAACTAATACGGTTCCAAAGCAATGCGGTTTGTTATTCAGTCGCTGTTTTGAGAGTAGCTCTAAAAACTAAGTCACCAACTGCTGAATTTTCGTTGGCGAGTGACTTTTTTGAAGGTTGCTAATACAATATTTTTCATAATTACTTTCCCGGAACCTAATTAGCAGGAAGCAAATTGTCCGGTACCAAATCGCCCTGCTCCGAGGTCAACCTATATCCTTTGAATCAGCATGTATTAACAATTGCCATTTATTTAACCTACAGGAAGCATTAATAAAAAATATATTCTTACTAAAACTACCCCCCCCCCTTTTTTTTTAAAGGGGGTTTTACAGGTACAGTATAGTCTGGAGATATTGCTATAGTGTGTCAGTATTACGAAGGTTATAATAAGGATTGCAAGGTTTCAAGAGTTAAGCTGAACGTGGACTGGGTATTAGATCACGTTGAAAAAACGAACCATCTTACTTTGAATGTTCGAAATGTTTGAACGTTTGAATGTCTACGTGGGTATTAGACCACTTAAGAAAAAAAATCTGTTCTCAGGAACTGTCTCACTGACTGAAAGTCTCTGCAAGAAACCTTTATTTTCCCCACCTTTGCTTGCTATGTTTGACGTAGTTACACTTTCATTTTCTGACTGGACCTTAAGTCCCGGCAAGCCACCTTGCTTGTCCTTTGACCTAGTCACAAGTTGTCCATGCTTTTTATTGTTCATTTCTTTCTTAAACATGAAGGAGGAGGAAGAAACAAAATCGAAAAAAAAAAGAGCTGCCTGCCCGCACGGACAAAACAAACTTTTGCTCGAGAAACAATTATTTTTTTTTTAATGGCTATACTAGTTATTAGACCTACTGTTTTAGACCTCTTAACACCAAGGATCGGAAAAAAAATTGGTTAGTCTTTGTTTACACTTTCCACCAAAAACGTTGGCTCTTTTAAAAAGTGTGTGGGCGCTGCGCTATTCGCCAGCGGTTGGGTTTCGATTTGCCTGATGGCCACTGACATTGGATTGGGTTGTTGCGGGGGTGTTGGGGCAGTTTGGTTAACTGGATCGCCGGATGTAACCCGAAATTCCATTTACTAGTGTTGATGTAATCCAATCTGGCGACCCGGCCAAACACTTGACCCAGTGACGACATGATTCAAAGTACGTACCTTGTTTTGGCAAAGGAGTAAGGCTTGGACATTCCGTAGGATGGGGTTTATAGCTACGATCACGGGTCACTGGATGATCCCATGGTTGCTGGAAGAGGGATTCAACTTTGAAGTTCAGTAACCAGGTGAAATTATTTGATTGAGTCTCGGTTACATTGCTTTCCAAACTCGTGTCATCCACACTGTCAACCGATGCAAAATCGAGGTGGTTCAGGTGAGGAGGTGGGCTTCCACCTAATCTTAGGTGTCCACCATGTCCACTACAATCCAAGATTGAACTCTCTGACGAAGTACTGGAAAAGTTTTCAAATTCCGAGTAGGTTTCTTGAGAATCGGCGATGCTCTGCCAGTCATCTCGGTCTGAATCGGACAAATAGAGTTCGTCGTAAAAAAAGGGTTGAAAATGTGGGATGGTGTAGACAGCCTGAGGCATCATATTCATAGCCGCCATCGGATGAAACGAGAAAGGATGCCATCGCGCGAGTTGGACACCCGAATACCGACGGACCCTCTTCGCTGCCGAAGATACGGACTTGGACGTCGGAGGAATGCAGTATTGTTGTTGTAAATGACGATGGGTCTCGTCGAATAACTTGCGTTTAACTTTGCGTTTGAGAATGAACTCATTATTATTGTTCTCACTGCTGCTGCTACCGCCCACCATAGTCATCAATAAGCACGTCTTCAGAAAGAAGAAAAAAAGATTACGCTTAAAAGAGAGCCAAACGTAAGATTTTTTTTAGGTTGGTTCAGCACTGAAAAGCTATGTGGTTTCGCGTACGTTCGTCAGTTCCCAGACCCATGTAATAAAATTACTTCGGCCTAATTTAAAATAGGCCTAGATTTGGTCCGAGAATACGACGCCTTTGACGTTAGCTCTTGCCAAGTCCGCCACCCATCTCAAACGTCGTTCCAGCTTCGCGGCTGTTCAGGATCTTTCACGTGATTGGCTCGCTCGAGCCGTAGCCGAGGTGATTGCTTCGTGTATAAGGCCAGACCATACATAGATGAACGTCAGGCTGATAAGCCAAAGGGCTTGTGCCTAGGCATGGGAGGATTTGTCTCTTTCCGTGAAGTCTCTCAGTAGGCGTTTGAAAGATCTCATACTGCGTGCTGCGACAACATTTTGGGGAAGTCTGTTCCAGTGATCCACCGTCCTATACAGAAAAGAAAACTTCACAGTGTTGTAGTGGGTTCTCTTTTTTGACAGTTTCAGTGTATGTCCACGGGTTTTGCTCATTCCCGAGAAGTTTAAAAGCCCTTTAACATCCTTGCCATATAGGCCATGCACAATCTTGTACAACTCCACAAGGTCTCTAAGCTGGTGGCGCTGCTTAATAGTTGGGAGGTTCAAATAGGCGAGGCGTTTATCGTAGGGTAGGTCACGGAGTTGGGGACATAGTTTAGTAGCACGACGCTGCACCCTTTCCAGTCGGGACTGATCCTTAACAAGGTATGGTGACCATGTAACGCTGCAGTAGTCCATGTAATCGTGGAAGTCTAATTACTCTTTACAAAATCCTTACATTTTATTACGGAGGCCTCGAGCTTAGGAAACACCTTAACTTGCAATCATACTCCGCTACGCGTGGACATCCACTTAAACTTGAGTTTACTTTCCATAAACACGAGTGGGCGCGGCACACATTTTTTTCTCGTTTTATATCAATTTGGAACGCCCTCCCTGCATCTGTGGTTTTGGCCCCCTCCACAAACTCCTTTAAGAACCGACTTGATAGACATATCTCTAACCACCAACCCAATGTTCTTACATTCTACTTCGAAAAGGTCATCCTGGTTGTTTTTGGTTCCCTAAAAATTACCCGTGCACAAAATAATTGGTAAGCAATTGTGATGGATGGATACAA
>JAHWFP010191814.1:11134-29727 GCA_023313725.1 Lithobius niger | reverse complement strand
TAATTTTTTAAAATTTAGTTTGTTTACATTTGTAGATTTTACACTTTAACAATTTTCAAGCGTTAACATTTCGAGAATTACCGGTTCGAGAATTAGCGTTAACATTTCGAGTATCTGACAAATATTGGGGAATAAAAGACCGGTCCTTACCTCCGAAGATTCGTAAATAACTTGATAAATTCTTTTAGTCAACAAAGAATATTACAAAGTTAAACAAGGATGCACTAACACTGCATTGGTAATTCGACGTGTCGTATGGTAGAATAAAAAAAAAATCTGTAATTGACGTATGAAGTTGGAACGGCAGACATACCAACAGGACACTACTAAAATATCTGAATGCGTGGTGTACTGAACAATATCTACTATGTATTGCACATTACATAAAAAAAAAGTTATCTCGTAACTTTTGCTACTACGATACGGCAAATGAGTCAGAATCTTGTGTGCGACGATGCAAACACTGATCACATAAGTTTTCATCGGACGCTGATATTGGTTTTGTTACAAAAAAAAAAAAAAACTGAAAACTTCGTTGTTTTACAGTTTCCCGTCCCATTTCTTCTTGTTCATCAGGCCTTTATTACATTTTAAATTCTTCGAACACCATATTTTTAGTAAATTCAGCAGTTAAGTTAGAGGTGATGGTGGGGGGGGGGGGGGGGACGGGGGGAGTAGGCGAAATCATATTGCGCTGAGGGTACGTGAGGTTGACCACTTTAAATTGATTTACACTTTTTAGGTGTATTAATAAAATTTAAAATAAACACACGAAACTTGTAACAAAGTCCACATTGAATATAACACTGCAATTTCATGTGGCTTTACTACTTAATTGTTTGGTCATTTTGCTTAATTTTACGGTCCAATGATTTATAACAATCATTGGAATGTTTTGTTACTATACATATACTAGAAATGTGCGTATGTAGTGGAAGAGATCCAAATTAACCTGCCTACACTTACCGTACGGATACGGCAGTGTAGTGGAGGAATCTGGACTGCTCATACAAAATTAATTATTTCGCCATTGTTTTGATATTACGGCTATATACGAAAAACTAATGATAAAAACTAATTACAGAATAACTAAATTCATTCAGCTCTATTTCAAGGAATACGTACACCAAATTTTATTCGAATCGGTTCATGCTTTTAGCCGTAATTGCGGTAGTGATCAACAGACAGACATGGAGACAGAGTAGGACTGACGTCGTCAAATGCCTCGAGGGAAACTTAACCCAAGGGTCCAGGGCTCTTTGTTGTGAAATATGTTAATTAGGACAGGCAAAACAAAAAAAAACAAAAAAAACTGTCGTGATGCGTCGAACCATTCATGGGCCCACCATTTTACCCCTCACAAATTTGTATCACCGCCCAAGTAAGGAGGGGAGCGGAACGATTTCTTCTGACTCGAACTCTGTTTTCGAGAAAGATTTGCATTGAGATCGAGAAACAGTATCAAATGATATATGTAGGCCTACTCAATACAAAATATTATTTTACTAGTGTTTTATGATGATTTTGTTATTATTAGTATTATTTGTAATTTTAAATCTGTGGGTAAAACTGAGCGAGTCTTCCTGTTACGGATAAAAAAAAAAAAATCTGAGTCAGAGGCCAGGAGGAATATCCCTCCCTGGCCAGTCCGCTTTGAAACAACGCCACAAATAAGAGTAATAAAATACTGTAATGTATCGCACCCGAAAAGCAGCGATTCTATGCACGCCTCGCATTCAATGTACCGTCCAGATTCCAGCATAAAAATTCGGAGCACCATCCAGATTGCCGCGACGACTCACTTTGTATTGTTCTTCGCGATAAGAGAGCCACCTCGATGTCTACGTATATCTTCTAACCGACCGCAATATTGAAGAGCTGACTTGCCGAAATGCACAGTTACACGCATTTGTCAGCGGCAATTTTTTGTTCAAACGCACACCTTTACACTTACGTAGAACTGACGTCATCCCGTGAATGTGTACTATCGGGCGACAGTTTATCGCTGAAGGACCTCGATAGAGGTTAGCCAAGGGTTTTGCTCAAAATCTTATATTTTAGAGCATAATACGTTTTGAGCTTCTACACTGCAACTCTCCCACCACTAGACTTTAAGTTCCTCGGATCATAATTGAACAAATGTGTTTGGTTTTTGAAGAGATGTCGCTGACAGGAATCACGCCTATCCCTTTTTTGGGCACAACCACATAATTCGACCTGTGACACGTCGAATTAAAAAGGGGAAATTATTAATAAGTTTTTAAAAATGTCTGTGAAATGATCGAGTCTGTGAAATGGTCATGTCTATGAAATGATTATCTGGGAAATGAATATCTGTGAAATCATCGTGTCTTGAAATAAGTGTCTGTGAAATAATCGGCTCCCCTGTCGAAAATTCGCAATTTCACAAATACTGAGAAGTGTTTTTTGTAAACTTTTGGATTTGAGCGTCGTCGTGGAAATACTTTATTGTGTAATTTCAAGTGTTCACTCCAGACTTGTTAAATGCAAACTTGTATACTTCATCCTTAGACAATAACGCATTTTACAAAAATATCTAGACACACGCTAGTGTGTCGCCACCAAGTAACAGTAGGTCATCCCATTGTAGACATCCGATTGTTAAAAATTGATTGTTAATGATAAAAAGGCGGCTCACTAGCAGACATGTGTCTGTTAACTGTAAGCAACTGAAAGCATATTTTGGCATGTTGAGGATAAATCCCAATGCGACAGAAATGTTTCAAATTGTGGAAAATGTAAGGGGAAGGGTGTAGAGATTAGGAAAAACTAAAATTTAAAGGATGAATGTCCACCAATAATAGAGAAAAAGATGCGTCAATAACGTTGTTTTTATGTTACTGTCTAGCTAGCTAGCTAATAAGATTTTTCCCATGTTAAATCCCATAGACTTTTTGCTCATGGCTAGCGCAAAATTGAGAAGGCCTACGTACCTGAATGCATGGTACGGATGCATGGTGATCTGATGATGGTCCTTTTGTTGGTTTGGGGGTTGTAGGGGTCAGGACAAATGCGTGGGAGTGTTTTGAAATTCGCCACGGGCGAATTTAAATTTAGTTTCTTTTCCAAGTTGCAACCAAAGATTTTAAGCAACAATTGCTTGAACAATCAAGACTGGTCCTTAGGTTTATTGTAAAAGCCTGGACGAACTAAAAACTGAACTGTAACGAAGGACAAAATACAGAAACATTAACGTCGCCGAGGATTGCGTAAGAATAAAGGGATACGCGTTAGATGTTGGTTGCGCAACAATACGAGCATACACGAACTAATGGGTTTTTTGTTAATAACCCAAAAATAAATTGCTTCGCATTCTGCTGTTTTAGTAACAACGACCTTCGGGGGTTTTTGCATGACTAAATGTGAACGAAATCTTGAAAAATTAAGGGGAAGGTGAAGGGCTAAACAAAACAAATGAAGGGGATGCGCTGATTGAGTGAGCGAAGCGAACGAAATCAGCGCTTGTTAGTAAGTGTGTGCAAAAATGGGATTGAAGCATCTTAAACAGACGGTGTAACCTTATGTACGTTCACAGTCCTATGAAAGTTGTGATATCCACCAAAAACCAAAACTGGTAGAAAAACCCGCGAAGTTTCCAAAAACGATCGGCCTTTGAAGGTAGTGATATCATTCCACTAGGAAAAGGCCGCCAAGGTTAATCCTATTAGCCAAGTTATCGCACCGAATAATACTTTAGACGTTAAATGAAAACTTGAAGATTGCTACCACTAGTAGCAATCTTCTAGTTTTCATTTAACTTTCGAACTATTAGTAGATGTGATTAACTTGGCTAATAGGATTAACCTTGGTGGCCTTTCCCTGGTGGAATGATATCACTACCTTCAAAGACCGATCTTTTTTGGAAACTTGGCGGGTTTTTCTACCAGTTTTGGTTTTTGGTGGATACATTTAACAATCATCACATGAACCGAGAAATTGTCCAATAAGACAGTTCGTGCAAAGAGTTCAGTCCTTGTTGCGTGCTTGTTAGGAAAGACCTCTTTTGGCGCCAAACCTTCTTCATTATGAGAGCTTGTTCGCGCCAAAATATGGAAACACTTTCGGTCAAATAGGAACGCGCGTGTCTCGCACGTGGAAAATATAGCCAAAGATCAGCATTCCACACTTAGTAAATGTTTCTTTCGAGCGTTCGAATTGAACGACGTAATTAGCCCTGTTTACAGTCATTAGGTAATTACGGACAAGCCAGCAAGCAAGAGATGGCACTTCTTCGAACATGGTGAGTTTTTTCAGTCAGGCTTTTTATTCATTCATTCATATTTTGTGTTTTTTTTATTCTTCATCCCTGCCTTTATTGACATCTTCTATTGAAAATGTGCTCTTTGCCCCTTTTTGTAATCGCTCTTTGGTTGATTTTTTTTTTCACCTGCCTCTTTACAAAAATAATTATACTTTGTTTCCTATGATGTGATATGAAAAGTGCTTAGTTTTCAATTAATTTAGTCGTGTGGCGCACCATGCAGATAAATACGATTCAACAAACTTTAAAAAAAAAAGGAAAAAAAAAAGAAACTTCTCATTGTATTTGCAAACCTTTTTCGAATGGCGTGAAATCACTGAAGAAGAAAAAAGCAAAAACATTGGCCAAGGTCGGTTGGTTGAGAACGTCGGACCACGTGTACACCAACGAGATATCAACAACAGCGACATTAGCTGTCAGTAGTAATAAACGTGACAAGACAAGCGAACGGAATACGCTGATCTTAGATACACGACAGACACGAATGTCGCAAGACCTAGAGGGTAAACAATCCCAACAATGGCGTACCGTATTCTGGAATTCTGACATTCCTCCGATTCATAAATGTTGCTCATAAATGTTTTCTGACGATTCAGCAACACATCGTTCGTAGGAGGCCTTGAAATCTGGAAAAGTGCTTAAATTTTGAAATAAAAAAAATTCAAGGTCTTGAAAAAGCCTTGAATTCCATGAAAAAATACAGTAAGGCTGGAAATGTCCTTAAAAATGTAGTTTAACATGAAACTGCCTTATGTTTGCGTCAGTTGTGTGGAAAAAAAAAACAACTTTCGTACTTGACTGACTTGTTATGGAATGCCAACACATTTTAAATCCTCGTGGCGTCAGCATGTGTTTTTTAAAGGCACATTCCTCCTGCCTTATAACATTCCGCCTGTCTTGTAACAGCTTCGCTCAGATCTCATCCGCTCATGTTATCATCGCCAAGGTCAACTGAAATAGTATACGAAACAGCATCAAGTTAAAGATTGTGTCGTCACAAACCGGAATGATTTTCGCATTTTAACATCACAATTTGTAATTTTTTTACGCTAGTGTATTATAATTTTCTTCGGCGGTCTATTGGCATAATTAATTTTAATTTTAACTGCATATCAGTCTTTTAAGTTTTTGATCTCATAGAAATTATTTGCAAACGACTAAAATTAGTACATGCGCACACACAGATGAAGCCTCAAGGTTATTGTAGGCGGGCAAAGGATCATATAGGTGCAGCATACAGTAAATATAGTTCCCCAATATTCAACAGAAAATCTCGTAGATGCAACATTTTTAAAAAGGATTTTTAGCAAGGAAAAGATTACCGGTAAGTAAAGAGACCTTTGGGGCCATACTTAATGTGGAGGATAGACAAAAATGGCGCAGGGAGGAATGTCCCTTTAAGTATTAGGCGCACATTTTAAAAACAATTCCAGTAGTTAAATGTGTGGCGATGATAAATCAGAGGCAATTATAAATTATTAAATAGATAAACTCAACGTATTCATGTCGCTGTGATAGTCTCTATGTTGTTACGTTGGGTTTCTTCAGTTAAAAAAATTGTGTTACACATCGCAAATTTTAACAAAATAGCAGAATATTAAATGGAAATAGTCTAGATAAACTTTAAAATGTGGTACCATTACCAGTACTGTAGTTTTGAAAGAAGTTGGGCCTTCAAAAAGTATGGAAAAAACCTTGAAAAGTATTGGTTAAAAAGTGTACGAACCCTGGCAACACCAGTTGGCAAAAACTAAAATTGTATAGCTTATAAAAACGTACCGTCTCACTTTATTCGGGCATCCTGCGCGAAATAGCTTTTGCAATATTTTCATAGATTAGCGTGAATGAATATAGCAAAACCGTTTCTCACGAGGGGGAAAATAGGAAAATGAATGTCTTTGCAACACTTAAGACCCATTTCATTGCCCTTAATTCAAGAAGACATTCTTACCTTTTGAATGAATCAAATTGGAGTCAACCACACGATTAAAAACGACGCAACAGTAATTGAAGGTTTAAGTTGTGTTCACAAGTTTAGAGATCTATAAGCAATAAATAGGCCAAAATGACCGAAACTGGCCCAACATGACCGTTTTTCTCGATAACCATGAGATACGGAAAAAAAGTATGGGACCTCTGTAGATTATATTATTGTAAACAACTTATATCCAAACCGTTTTTGTGTAACACTAACGGTTCTTGCGTAATAGGCCAAAAGTGGCGAAATTTGAGTAAAAATTGGGCGCCGTTTGGGTGCCCTTTGTGCTCAAGGTTTTCAGCCTGGAATTCTTCAAAATCTTAAAGTGCACATCCTTTTGATTTAGGTTCCAGCAAAAAAACAACTCTCACAATGCAAGGTACACTAAAATTTCCTTCGTATTTCCGTATATGTATTAATTGCATTTTTTTTTTTAAATTATGATATGCAAATTAGACCTATTTTTTCCAGGAAAAGCGCAGCAGATAGCATGGATAACAATATTTTTTCGAATTCAGCACGCGTTTTCCAGTTAGGAACAGCCATGAAACCTTTTGTTGCAATTTGTGGTTTGCAATTTCTTGTTTTACTTATTTTAAGAATATTGTTCTTTACGTCCTGCTCAGTACAGATTTTTCCATGGGCGTCTTATCACTTCACTTTCTGATGATCCCTCACTTGGAGAAACATCTGCAGCACATCAGATGTAATCTCCTGCGAAGGTAAGAGATGAAAGATTGATAGAGCAAAGCGAAACACACATTGAAAAGGTTTAGTTTTCGTGGAAATCGCTCGCTTTGCTCTTTCAATCCACGCGCCTCCGTGCTACAGAAACACGAATGTTTGACACCGTTTTAAAACCAAATCTATTGTTTTAATTTTTCCATGCATCAATTCTTCAATTCATTGGTTAACACAAAACCAATTTTAAGATGTATATGTGGTGTGTTGCAAAATACTTCGATTGTGCACTCTTTTCCAGATCATCTCTCTTCGCTCGAGGAGGTTTTCATGAACAAACTATGACGTCATAAACAAACATCATGCGGGTAAAAAAACTTTCACGTTAATTTTTCAGGTTCTTTCGCGTTTTTGAGAGTCATAATATCAAGTTACAGCGATGAAAATAGGCCTATTAAAAGCGAAATTTAATTATCTTTCGTTTGGTCCTACTCCCACCTTTGTAGGTGCTTTAGTTCCGGAGGAGTAGAGGTACAAACACGCACGCACGCACGCACGCACGCACATCGTATGATTTTAATTATGTAGATGTTACGTCTAATTCATTGGTTCAGCACTGCATGAGCACTGGGAAATCGCCCAATAGGATGCAGACAGGCCACACACCTGACCTGGAAAATGCTCATATTCTCTTCAAAGATAAACAGCTGAGATCTAAAATTAACTAAAATTAAAGAAACACTCGTATGTGCATACCCATATCATGCCTGAAAATAAATAGGGCCTTTCACTCTCAGCCTCACTTCGAACCTGCATTTGCAGGTGAGAGGTCGTGGTCTTGTTTCTGCTCCTTGTTCTGACCAGGCAGTTAAACTTTCGCATGATGTTTTAAATTTTACTTTTTAAACATTTATTGGCGGAGCGAGCGAGCGAAGCGAGCGAAGCGTAGCCTATAACGGACACCAAATTGCAAAATGTTGGTTGGTTGGTCCGTTGGTCTGTTGGGTGCACATTTTTAGTCTGGGTGGAGCCCAAACGAAAGATCGGATTAGAATGAAATTTGGTACAACGCTTGATACCCCAAACAGTATTGCTGAGCCAAAATTTGACGTAAATCGAACAATTATTACGGGAGAAATAACAAATTTTCGAATTTATTTCTAACACTCACCATTGTAAATTTGGAATCGTGAATAGTGAAGGAATTCCGACGAAGCATACACTGTGCTGTTGGTAATCAAGTGAACTTTAAAAAAAAAGCCAAAATAAATCATCGTAGCTTCCTTACAGCTAACATTCTTTTTTGACATAACTCAACGAAATAATAACATTTGATCATAACACTTTAACCACTAGAGGAAGACAAGCAAATGGGAAAAAAACCAGAAGGATTCGTTAACGACCCACATTCGTTTCATGTAAAAAAGAATGCTTGCAGGAATTCAGCCAACATGGCAACCAAAGTGGCGTTGACGCTATCAACGGGAATCTCAAATTTGAAACATCAAATCGCTGCTGCAGGAGGAAACCGTTCATATAATATGAAAGTACACAGTAGACTACGTATTTATATCACATCACAGAACAATAATTTGGCTTCGTATTGTAATTTCAAGATTTCTAGATTGCTATGGAAACTACACTCTCCATCCCGTGTTGCCAGAATAAATAGGCCTAACATCGAACCCAATAGGCCTAATTTCTCTACTGTTGTCGCTTACGAAACTAAAACGGGACTAACAATTAGGCTTGAAATTAGGATTTAAAATGATTTAAATTATATCTTCAGCCAAGCTAACACCGGCTGATCAACAATCGTAATAATATCAATAAAAAAAAAAAATTCGCGTTTGGCGTTGCAGTACGTGCCAGAGGTGTGCGCTTCAACATTGTCGTAGAAGGCAGCGTAGAAGGCCGCGGATGTTTCGAATCTTTTGATTGTTGTGAAGTACTATCGTTACTGGTGATTGTTTAGCTTGCAATTAAATGCTTTATTGTTAATATTTTAAATCTAGGAAAGATACTCTGCAATAAATATAAACAATGTATGCATTATTGACGGTGGCACGTTCTTTGCCAGCTTAACCACGGCGGCACGTTCTTTGCCAACTTAACCACGGTGGCTAACGTTGTATTTTACAACGGCGGCGACGGCGCAAAGAGGCTGCAAATAACGAAACGGATACAAATATGGGTGCAAACGAAAGTATCTTAAAATTAATACGAAACGTAGCCTAGCTAAAATGTAAAAAACACCAGCAAAAAGCTTCAGCTCAACTGTAGCCGAATGAATATTGCCTCCAGCTTTTTAAGGACCATTAGCAAACATTGCAAAGTCATTATAATGAGAGGAAATACAAATTTAATATAAATTTTTCTCCGCTCCGCCTACAATAGGCCCAAAGCCTGTTTCCTAGTTTATAGTGTTCCTTGCCTTTGACATGTGATTTTTCCTTACTTTTTAAAGCACTTGACAACGGGATGCATTAAATCCCGAAACGTTGTGCGATCATTGCTTTTATTTGTGCAATTTTAGTAGGCTTTATTATTTAAAAAAAACTCTGTCATACATATATAGTGGGCTTATGGAAGTTTCGAGAAAGTGGGTTTGGACGGAGAGAAGATCGTGAGTCACTATAGAAAATCGCAACTTGCAAATAACACGCAGAATTTCCCCATTTTTTCCTTCTTTCCCGGTTTCATATATTTTTTTCCCTCTGAAGGGCATTTTTCCCTTGAAAAGGGGAAAAATTCCCTGTAAGTGGAAGCACTGACGCCGTCTGCGGAACACTCTGCTTTGAAAACCATCGCTCGACTCGTGTAACCATAGTGACAACATTTGACACTGACTTTTTCGGAATGTTTTATTAATTCGCCAAGCGCAGCAGAGCAAAGTGGCTTCTCAACCTCTGCTGGTGTCTGTCTGCATGAAAAACTTTTGAACCCTTCCAAACTTTCTCCGTGCAATCACTCACTTCATTATTTGTGGGAGTTGAGTTCCTAAATCAGTAAAATTGGGTAACGGATTTTGGTGATATCTACATCAAATATCAAAAATATTATTACGTAATGAACGTAACAATGGTTATCGCACGGTCCCCTAACTTTCACAATGTTAAAAGCGGTCAGCTTTTATCTATAGACACACGCTAATGTGTCCCGCCAAGTTAAACAACAAACATCAAAACAATCATGACATCAATTCAATCATTGTCAAAGTTGTAAACCATTGTAGCGCGACACCATTGCGTCAGTGTCTTACATCTTGAAGCATAGTTGGGCACATTTCAGGTACTTGGGTACAAATAATAATGCGGTACAAAAGCTTAAATTGTGTTGAAATCGTGAGCAATGAGCCACCTCACAAAAATTAACTCGTGTAGGAATGCCAGCTAAGCTGCTTTCAATCCAAAATCTGACCCTCAATAACGTTGTAAATGCGTTACTAGCTATAGCTAGTTAGCTACTAGCTAGCTACTCCGCTCATCCCCATGTTAATTTCCATAGGGTGATTATTCATCGATACCGAGATAACGGGAAGGCTTTCAGCTATGAAATTGGGCGAATGGGTGCAGTACAATACAAACCAAAACACACCAACACACGAAAACACACCAAAACATCAAAACTTTCGCCAACTTAATCGCACCGAATAATACTTTGGACATTAAATGAAAACTTGAACATTGCTACCGAAAGTAGCAATGTTCTGGTTTTCATTTAACCTTCGAACTATTAAGCGATGCGATTAACTTTGCGAATGTTTTGGTGTGTTACCGGTTTTGGTTTTTGATATGATACCCCATATCACCACACTTTACTGTGCATGATATTCACATCGCCACACTAAAGTGTGGTGATATGGTACGATGCCATGTACATTAAAGTGGGGTGATGTCACATAACGTGAATGAGGTGAACGACGTAATTTTTACGTGATGAAGTTTCCGTGATGTGCACCAAGATACTGGACATTTCATTGAATTAAAAAAAAAAGCGTTTCTCCATCACCTTTTTTTTCTAAAGAAAATCCCACCCTCAAGACGCAAAACTCCCGCTCCAATGGTATCGGCCGCAAGCCTGACTGCTGCATCAATGCAAAATTATGCAAACGTGACGACATAATGTTTGCATAAACAACACAGCTATGAAAGCATACTTTCCATTTTTTCCCAACTTTAGTTTTTCATTTCGAAAATTAGAGACCGTGCGATAAATACCACCTGGGGCGAACTGTATCGGATTTATGAGGCGATGGGGCAATATCCCTTACATGGCCAATCCGCTAGAACTACGTCGTGATGGCGTCTCTGCCTTTGACCTCTACGTCATCTTGACGTAGTTCTCGCGGATTGGCAGTGTGCGGGATACCACCCATCGGGTGATAAATCCGATACAGTTCGCCAGGGGTGCTATAACTATTAACTAATAATCATTACTCACGGAAGGCAATTAGAAATTAATGCGGAACTAAAAGACTTGACGCATAAAACTTGACCTAAAGCCACACGCGTCAGGTTTTTAGTTAATAGAACCATCGATTAAAAAGTTAACTCCACAACGCATCTTATCTGTTCCAAGCCTATGCGGGGCCCTGGCAATAGCTGCGGCTACTAATACCAAGCCCTATTCACTCGCTCCGAAATCTGACCACGACAGCGTCAACAGTACTCGCGATCATAACGTGGTGCGCCATCTGTTGCATCTGGCCACAAGCTGGTGTCTCCAACTACTTCCGGGCATCCAAGATGGTGGCGACGTGTCCTCACGGCGATTGCTGCTCTTCTCCATGAGACAGGCGCTAGTCACATGCTCCACGTCACTTCCTTTATTGTCGGCCGTTGGCGCTCTCGTGGCAAATTTGAGAAACTGGAGTATCGGTTTTCATGAATGGGGTAACGGTGCTTGCGCGGTAAGTGTAGCAAGTGAGTTATCCTGCAACGAAGTGTTAGTTATTTATCCAAGCTAATACCTCGCCTCTACTAATGCTTTGCCTTCGTAGCAGCAAGAAGGCAAGCATCATCAGAGGTATTACTAGCTGCCAAGGCCTTGCGTAGGCTTGGGAGAGGTAAGGGCACATTTACGCTACGACACGCCTTTGCATTCTCACAGTTGGATTTAATCACGATGGCAAAAGTGTCGTTGTCATGGTAACAACGCTTCATGGATTAGCTAAATCAGATATCGTTTTAGCGAATATTTGCAGTCTTACAATACCTGACAATAAGATGAAGAATTCCTCCTGACAAAACAATTTTCAGGCCGGTTCTGCGCTCACATTATGGACTGTTTTCGTTTTGAGCCGGCAGAGCTCAAAACCGGTCATGTGTGGAAATGGAATTCTAGCTGTCAGAGGATTTCTAGCTGCTAGCTGCGAGAATGCAAAGGCGAGTCGTTGTGCAAACGCGCCCTAAGTTGTCATATCTAGTTAAATTTCTACTCTAAGACTGAATGTCGCAATGACGTCACATTCGATGCTGAGCTAGCATTTGCACAGAGCCAGTCGTTTAACCCGGTGTAAGAGGGCACTGAAGATAACAGAATTGAAAAATATTGGCGTCTTCCGTCAATCCAGTGCTGAAGAGTGGATTTCTTAGGCTTAATTGTTCAATCCCATGCGCTGCGAAACGTATCTTATGGCTGCAAATGGGAAAAGAAAATGATTCAAATTAATGAAAATTGCAGCAGCTGCCAACAAAATCCAATAAGTCTCGCATTTTTAGGCCTCAGCAATCAGGGCAGTAGCGAAGGTTACTTGGTGGGGGGGGGGGGAAGAGACTCTCATTTTGCCAACTCATCTTATGATTTTGCCAACTGGTTAAAAGAATGACAGTAGTGTTACCGGTAAAGTACTACTTAGAGGCTTCAGCAAAACTCGGCCAGGGGGTCTAGGGGAGTGCTGAAAGCTCCCCCAGCGGGGTCTGGGGTGGAGCCCCGGAAGCTGAAGCATTTTACGCTATTTTAATGCTTGTTTCTGGCCTCCAGTGACCACAGTAGCAACAAATTGTCAACTCTTAACTTGAAATTTTGGACCTTCGCAGTTCGAAATTGTTTTAAATTTTTAAAAAGTTTGATTTGGAAAATGTAGTTGTTTCTGCATTAATACAAATTCTAATTTATTGGCGATAGGTTAACAGAAAAAGAACAACAGAAAATCAAACAGCTGATTCAATTTTTCCAACTCGGTTTCTGATTTTGCCAACTGTAGTCATCAGTTTTCATGAAGTACGGCTTTAGTTCTTTTTCTGTTTCAAGTAGACCAAGGCACTGATGGGCTGGCAGACGAAGTAGTAAATCAAATAGGTAACACTGCATTACATTTTGAGAATTTATTCGATATCACAACTTCAGACAGCGATAACTTGGCAGAAGTCCTTTTAAGTTTTGTTTTATGCAGCGTTTGTTGATGTTTCTGCATTACCTAAGAAACGTTTTAAATCCTGGCAGTGATGTTGCGTTTTGGTATATTAATATACTAGCATCGTATCCGGCTTCGCCCGGGGATTTGTTTGACCCGTGGTTGTTTCCCAGTATTTGCTCGGTGCTGCCTGATCGTTCACTGCAACAGTCAATTTTTGTTAGTGTAACACTCCCCCTTTCCGTCAATCCTCTCCCTCCCCTCTCCCCTCCTCCTGTTATCCCGTCCTTTCCCTCCCCGCTTGGTTTCCTTCCCTTTCTCCTCTTTGGCCTTCGCTATACGTAGTTGAACACGTACCCGGCTCCCGGGTCCCGTGCTTGTTTGTTTGTTCTCTTCTAGGTTCAGTTTATGCGTTATCGTATGCTTAATGGTAAAGCTCACTTTGTCTCCCCCCCCCCCCCCCCCAGTCCCAGTCTTTCGCTGTGGCTTAAGCGATGCGTACCGTGTGAAAAAGAAGTGTGTCATGAGATTACCACGGTGTTTAGTTAGAAGGATAATTGTTAGAGCCAATTGTTAGTCGAGGCAACAATGTGCCAATTTCAACTTCTTTTCAGGGCAACAACGTCCCAGTTTCAACTTCTAGCCAAAGAATTGACACACTCGCACGTTTTCATTGTTCCCCTTCCGGGGGTCGTTGCGGTTGCTTCATTTCTGCTATGAGACTATAGTTTATAATGTAAGAAGATTAGTAATTTTCTGCCCTCCTAAAATAACAGTTACGAGTTGCTCCATTCTGAAACTCCTTCTGAGCGGCACTGTCTAACAGAAGAAGAACTGTAAGAAGTAAAATAGCCAACTCAATTTTTAGTTTTGCCTACCGTGTACGATTTTCGCGAAGTTAATTGTTAACGGCTTCAAACTCGGTGGGATACAGTTTTGTGCATTTTTTGTTTTTATTTTATGCATTATCTATGATACTTATACGTCATAGTGATGACATAGTAAACAAAACATCCAAGTAAATTTCGCCAACTACTCAAATTTTCGCGGAGCTTCTTTTTCCCCACGTGGATATGAGGAGAGCTGCAGGGAAGCAACCAGAAATGATCAGGGGCAGCGTTTCAGTTACTCCCACGCTACACAGAAGTGTTTCAAAAACTGATGAAAAAAATGTATTTTAAACTTTACTTTCAAACTGACCGAATGATGATAATAATTAACCAGTACTCATGGAAACGGGAATTTGCAGGAAAAACTTTCTCCGAATTGGCCAACTCGACAACTTGAATTTACCAACTGTATGTGTTTCTTGGATGGTTGGGGGGGTCCCCCATCCCCCCAGTCACTTCGGCCCTGTTAGCAATCGGCTCTTACGTTATTGGTTTGATAAACGACGTTTTACCTCTAATGCGTTTACCACCAGTGCGCCTTGCAACTAGCTAAACGATAGAGCAGTAACAATAATACACAAAGAAAAAAGTGTACGACATGTGTAAATCTATAAATCTTCTAACGGATTTACGGAGATTTATGGATTTGCGGGGATTTAAAGATTTACAAAAGATTTTAAGATTCTAAGATTTAATGGTTTACATGAGATTTTTTCAAGATTTACACGGATTTACAGAATATTTAAAGATTAACATAAAATTTTGCAGATTTACACAGATTTACAGATTTGAAAATTTACATGAAGATTTGTAGATTTGCTAGGATTTAAAGATTTGCTAAAGATTTAATTGAGATTTTTCAAGATTTACACGGATTTACAATATTTAAAGATTAACATAAAATTTTGCAGATTTACACAGATTTGAAGATTTGAAGATTTGAAAATTTACATGAAGATTTGTAGATTTGCTGGGATTTAAAGATTTGCTAAAGATTTAATTGAGATTTATTGATTTATATGAGATTTTTTTCAAGATTTACACGGATTTACAATATTTAAAGATTTACACGGATTTACAATATTTAAAGATTTACACAGATTTACAGATTAGAAGATTTACATGAAAATTTGCAGATTTATTGGGATTTAAAGATTTACTAAAGATTTTAGTAAGATTTAATGATTTTCATGAGATTTTTCAAAATTTACACGGATTTACAGATGATTTAAAGATTTACACAGATTTAAGATTTGCAGATTTTCTGAGATTTAAAGATTTACAAAAAATTTAAGTAAGATCCGTTGTAAATCTGTAAGTCTTGTGCAAATCATCTAAATCTTGTAAATCTTGTACAAATCTTGTAAATCACGTAAATCTGACGTAAATCTGACGTAAATCTGACGTAAATCATTTAAGATTTACGTCAGATTTACGTGATTTACAAGATTTGTACAAGATTTACAAGATTTAGATGATTTGCACAAGATTTATAGATTTACAACGGAATTGTAACTCTAAATCTTGGGTGTACGAGATATCTAGTTTTGTCGAACCCCTCGCAATAACGTCATAGCTCTATGCTGGAGCCAGTAATTGGGCTAGCTGTAAGGGGCACCGGATAAACATGGAGGGGGAAAAAAAGGGGGGTCTTACTGAAGCCAATGTTGTCAGAGCAGATTTCTTAGGCCTAAAAACGCGTAATTTTTTTCCGATTTCCGGGCAGTTTCTGTAATTTATAGCAAGTAGAATCTTTTCTTTTCCGATTACAACCGCGCAGCATAAGGGATTGGATAAATCAACGTTTTTTTTTTAGACCTAAAAAATCCGCTCTCAAAGTACTGGCTTGACTAGAAGTGCTGTTGTTTTTACCTCTATTTTAATCTGGTGCTCCTTGCAGCTATCTCTTCAAATCAGGGCCGAAGCGACTGGGGGGGGTCTCCCGGGAGTACAGGGTGGGTGGCCCCCCCCCCCCCCCCCAACCATCCAAGAAACACATACAATTGGCAAATTCGAGTCGTCGAGTTGGCCAAATCGGACAAATTTTCACTGCAAATTCCAGTTTCCACGAGTACTGGTTAATTATTATCATCATTTCGTCAGCTGGAAAGTAACGTTTACAATACACTTTTTTCCCCATCAGTTTTCGCAACACTTCTGTGTAGCCTGGGAGTAACTGAAACGCTACCCCTGATCATTTCTGGTTGCTTCCCTGCATAGCTAGACTGAAGAGAAGCTTCGCGAAAATTTGCGTAGTTGGCGAAATTGTAAATTGACTTGGCCGTTTTGTTTGTTATTTGTTCTACATTATCACAGATAATGTAGAAAATAAAAACAAAAAATGGACAAAACTGTATCCCCATCGAGTTTGAAGTCGTGATAACAATTAACTTTGCGAAATCGTACACAGTTGGCAAAACTAAAAACTGAGTTGCTATTTTAATTCCTATAGTTCTTTTTATGTTAGACAGCGCCGCTCAGAAGGGGTTTTAGCGTGGAACAACTCGTAACTGGTAATTTAGGAGGGTAGAAAATTACTGGCATATTAATATACCAAAACACAATATCACTGCCAGGACTTAAAACGTTTCTTAAGTAAAGCAGAAATATCAACAAACTCTGCATAAAACAAACTCTGCGTAAGGACTTCTGCCAAGTTATAGCCGTCTAAAGTTGTAATATCAAATAAATCTAAAAAATTAATGCAGAGTTATTTGATTTACTAGTTCGTCTGCTAGTCCATCAATCAGTGCCTTGGTTTTAGTTAAAACAGTAACGTGAACTAAAGCTGTACTTCATGAAAATCGGGTAGAGTTGGCAAAATCAAAAACCGAGTTAGAAAAATTGAATTAGCTGTTTGATTTTCTGTTGTCCTTTTTCTGTTAACCTATCGCCACTAAATTTGTATTTGTATTAATGCAGAAACAACTACATTTTTCAAATGAAAATTGTTAAAAATTTTAAACTTGTAATTTCGAAGGTCCAAAATTTGACGACAAGAGTTCATAAGATCCCATATTAAAAGACAAAAGTGACCGAAAGGCCACAAAATGAGGGCAAAAATGACCCTACGGGACAGGTAATTATTTATCGCCAGGGAGGCCGGAGGACCCTCTCAAGGCAGAGGTCATCAATTTTTCAGGTCCCGTCAAAAGGGAGAGGTTAAAAACACACTGACCAACTGGAAAAAAGTCATTTTTGGACCACAAAACTGGCACTTTCAGCAGTCAAAATTTCCAAAAACGGCTCAGCTTCTGGGGGCCCCCCCCATGCTGTTTACAAGGTTTTGAAACTAATAATACTATTGCTGGAAGTACACTTTTTTCAAAAAACTTTATAGAAAAGCCATGGCGCCTGGTTTCTTGCCGTCTTCTGCATTTCAGGTGATAACTATGTTAGAATATGGTCATACAAGCAAACGGTGTGTTCATCATACTTTTGTAGGAATCTCGACAAAAGATGGGTGCCAAATATTTTTTTTGGGGTAGTCGCATCATTTTTGGACCTTAGGGTGGGGGGGAATCAAGGTTTTTTTTTCAGGTCTTGAAGGGGGAGTCATCAAAAATTTAGTGGTCACTTTTTCATTTCCCACCCCACTCCCACGGCCATAAATAATGACCGGTCCCCAAGATCCCGTGAATCAATGGAAAAAAATTAAATTGGAGCATGTTGATTTCAAATGTGGAAGCTCTTCTCCAATAATACCTCAAGTTGTTTTGGACAAAACTGAGGTAAAAAGTTTAGCCATTTCTTTCGTCTTTCGACGCTCCATTATTTAAAAACTAGAGCATGTTTTTGTTTTAAAATGTGAAAGTTTTTTTTTACAATGTTACCTCTAGGCCTATAGTTGTTTGGGATACAACTGAGAAAAAGATTTCATTACTTTTCACCTTTCGATAGAACCTTAAAAAAAAATTTCTGCCCCTGATCTGCTGCCTATGCTTGCACACAGGAGTCGTCGTCATTCATTATAGCCTAAAAGTCCAAAATGTACAATTAAGTCAACCCTCAATCGTCAATGGCCAGCTGGCCTGTTTATATAATTCTAAACTGAACTCGGTTTAATTTAATTTTGAAACAAAAAATATCTAAAAAAAAACATGATTTAGTCTCAATAAAATTTTTACGAAACCTCCATCCTAAAAAATGAATTTAAAAAAATCACCAAAATTTGTTTGACAATTTGTTGCTTCAGTGTTCACTGGAGGCTAGAAACAGGCACTAATATAGCATAAAATGCTTCAGCTTCCGGGACTTTGCCCCGGACCACGCTGGGGGAGCTTACAGCACTCCCCCAGACCCCCTAGCTGAGCTTAGTGGACCCCCTCAAAAGTACTTTACTGGCAGCACTACTGGCATTCTTTAGACCAGTTGGCAAAATCATAAGATGAGTTGGCAAAATGA
>JAHWFP010191814.1:0-11034 GCA_023313725.1 Lithobius niger | reverse complement strand
CCCCCCCCCCCCCCCAACCAAGTAACCTTCGCTACGGCCCTGCTTCAAATGATAGCCTCGTAACCAACACGGCGTTATTGACGCTCCACTATTGCAAGGTTGAGTGGAACGATATAGTATACAGGAAGGTTGGTCATTTCCCAAACTTATTAAGTCGCTTTCCCGCCAATATTTCATGTAACGTCACTGGCTCCGGTCTGGTTTTGGCCTGTGCGTGAGCTGTTGAGCTGCATCGTGACGTCAGTGGCGGCAGCAAAATCAATAGCCAATGGAAAAGCTCTATTAGCTTTAGATACGAACTCCGCAGTAAATGTGATGTTCTGCGTATATGGCTGAACACCATTGATTTTATCAACCTTATGTAAAGTGTTACGGGAATTTTTTGGGTATTTTGTTTTTTTGTAAGCAAAATTCGTAATATCCTTTAAAGCCTGTGTCAATCCTGAAAACCATTCCTTACACACGGAATAACGGTTTTAGTTCCGTTCGTGTTTTTCATTTTCTTTCCCCCTTCATTTTACTTCTACCATGTTTTTGTTTACAATTTTCTAAACCAATAAGACGTTTATTGGATTACAATCCTCCCTTACATCAACAACAGAAAAAAACAAAACACGTGGGTGGCAAAAGCCCAAAAAAAAATTAATTTTAATTCTTTGTATAGAATAACGGGGACATTAACCCACGTTTACAATGAATGCAGGACTTTAAAATATAGCATATGTTTCACTTTACGATACGAGTTTATAATATATTTCAGCACAGCTGTTGGACGGCATGCATATATAAACATACAGACACACACAAACGCAGTAAAAAAACAAAACGGGCAGTTCAGAAACTTTAAGAGCACTGCTTTTTTTTTTGTTCCGTACACGTAAACGTCAAGAACCTAGCGTCCAGTCTTCCGCCGGTTACAAGTTATTGCTTGTCCCGTGAAAGATGTAGTTCAAACGCCGGGGAAAAAGCGCAATATGACTGTGATGCAGTGACCTCTACGGGAGCGGCCATGTTGGAAAGGAAGAAAACAAAAATTTAGCTTCAGCTCGTATGATGATGAGAGAGAGAGAGCTCAACTACCTTTTTCAAGGGTCTTTTCCGCACCTTACAAGAAAGAGATGTTCACTTGAAGGAATGGAGGACGTTCAGCTCATGATACTCAACAAGTCACGAGGGGTTTAAGTCTTACTTGTCGTTTCCTGAAAAGATTTGTATGGGCATTTTTCATCAAAATAAAGGCATTGAAAAAAAAATAGAAACGTAAAATGAACGAATGAAGAGGGTGATTCATGAATAACTATAAAATGGACCGATTCAAGATTATTATTGTTGTTATTACTACAATTTGATTTTTTTTTTCGTTTAGCAAGGCGCTATCATTCGATAGCTAGGACGGAAGTGCTTTTTTTTTCTTCTTATTTTTACCACAAGAGCAGTGTCCGATCAAGTTGGTTGTTCATCCTAGTGGCTTAAAGTAAAGCACGAAAATACGTTGAGGAAGTTGTTTTTGAGTAGGAAAAAATTGTTATTTTCTTCTTTTTTTGTGTGTAGTTGGGTGAATGGGAGGAAGATGATGTTTGAATACAATACTTCACGCAAACAAACATACAACACCCAAATTCAGTCGAATGTTAAGGTCTCGATCGGTCACTGAAATCTGGCTATAATATAGAGCTAATTTCACTACCAAACTGGGTAAAGTTTGGTTTCCTTACCCTTCATTGGGTAAGGAAGGGTGAATGTGCGTCAAATCCCGTTTCGCCAAATCCCATTTGGCCAAAAAAAAAGCAGATTAACAGTTTTGCTTTCAGGGGCCAGTCCCGTTTCGCCAAATCCCGTTTCACCAAAACGAATTTGGTAAAGTTTTACGTACACGAAATTTAATACCTTATTCTATGAATGGTGCTTTAAAAGGCAAACATTAAGCAGGGACAAGCAGTGGTAGAATAAGCCCAGTTATTTATTAGCGTTTTGAAAACTGCAATACAGACGTAAAAACGTGCGCTTTAAATATAATTGTTTAGAATGCTTGGTCGTTACTACGCCAATGCCAAGGTTCTCTTTTAATAATAGTTAGTTATACACGTGATGGTTTATCTTTTCCAAATGGGAATTCCCGTTTTTCAGAATCAAAATGCTCTTCAAAAATGTAACATTGCAAAAGTTAAAGAGGCATGCCTAATTGTTAGTAATTTTGATTAGTTGTGGTTTCTGATGTTATGTGTTTAGCCGCTGCGAGCGCGGCAGCGCGACCGAGGCACGTAATTTGAAACAAATTATTTTGCAGAATGGGATTCTGCAAAACGGGTGTTTGTCTCTAAACGTTTGACCATTATCATGTTATAAATGTTCGTGAAAGTTTAAATGTTTTAAATGTTTCGTGTGCCTAAAATTTCGTGAACGTTATTTTACGAAACGGGATTTGGTGAAACGGGATTTGGCGAAACGGGACGTAACCGCGATGTTTGTAACTTTCTAGGGGAGTTGGAAATGTGAACTCTCGTTTCGCCAAAAAAAAAGTAGAAAACGAATTTGACAAAATTTTACGTACACGAAATTTAATACCTTATTTCTACGTAATGGGTCTTTAAAAGGCAAACATTTAACAGAAATAGGCAGTGGTAGAATAAGACCAATTGATTTATTAGCGTTTTGAAAACCGGCAATACAGACGTAAAAACGTGTACTTTAAATATTGTTTAGAATGCTTGGTCGTCACTACGCCAATGCCATGGTTCTCTTTTAAGAATAGTTAGTTATACACGTGATGGTTACCCTTTCCCAAACGGGAATTCCTGTTTTGCAGAATCCCGTTTCGTAGAATCAAAATATTCTTCAAAAATGTAACATTGCAGAAGTTAAAGAGGCATGCCTAATTGGAAAGAATTTATGACGTTATGTGTTTAGCCGCAGCAAGCGCGATTGAAGCACGTAATTTGAAACAAATTATTCTGCTAAACGGTGTTGAGCAAAACGGGTGTTTGTCTATAAATGTTTGACCATCGTGTTATAAATGTTATTGTTTAAATTTTTTTAATGGTTCGTGTGCCTAAAAATTTCGTGAACGGTATTCGGCGAAGTGGGATTTGGCGGAACAGGATTGGCCCCTGAGGCAAAAACTGTTAATCTGCTTTCTTTTTGGCGAAACGGGATTTGGCGAAACGGGACGTAACCGGAGGAGGTGATGTTTGCAATTCTGAAAAAGAAAACGATAGCAAAATTAACTTGCAGGACAATTACAAGAAGAAGAAATATTCTCTGAAGAACTTGTGTTGAAATTTTTTTTTTAGATTTATTTAGTGCCTGATGACGACCACGTAGAGGGCACGAAGCGTCACGTGTTTCGTGTTGCATTTTGCGTGACGTGGTCTTTTAAAATTAGGGACTTATTAATTTTTAAGATGAGCGATTGTTTGCCAAGTAAGCGACGACCGAATTTCTGATAACAAACGGTTAAGCGAACGATTTTCCTAGGGTCGCACTCCCCTAAGAACCAAATGATTTTTCGTTCGTAGCCTTTCATCCATTAACGAATTGCCAATCCCGCGCTGCTTTGGTGGTTTGTGCGCTCCCAGCCGAAGCCATCACACCAGAAAGTGAGAGGGACAATTTTGCTAGGTAATTACAATCGGAAATTCCTAAAGGATCTAGACACACGCTAATGTTTCGCGCCTAGTAAGGCAACAAGCATCACATCAATTCAATTGTCAAGGTTGTAAACCATTGTAGCACGACGCCATAGCGTCAGTGTCTTATATCCTGAAACCAAAAGTATATAAAACCAGACAACAACAAAAGTCAGACACATCGCTCGCGGCCCATACTGTTGGAACGCGGTGCGTATTCTTCGTTCTTAGAGCCTCAGTCGTTGGCGACACGTAGTGGCAGGTTTAAGCAATCGCCGTTGGTTCTGATTGTCTCTACAGCGCTTGCGCCACAGCTCACTAAACAAACAGTCGAGTGCACCATGCAGATAGCTTATCCAAACAATGGGGTGCGTGCGCATGCGCCGCGGACGACATGAGCATGACCGCTTGCGTAAATGTGCACCCTGCAGGCACCCTTTGTGCCGGCGTTGTTTTTATCAAAAATAAATGAAACAGAATGAATGAATATCTGTTTCATTTTCTTTTGGTTTTATCCCCCTTTCGCTTTCCCTGTGGATACATTGACGTTTGATATACAACGCAAATTCACGATTCACGGAAATGTAATATATACGTGTATATTCTTAGAATCATTGACGCCGATTGCCTGTTACGATGATACGCTACGTCTCCGTGTGAATGCTAAACGCCATTCCCACATCCGACAATCAAGCCTGCTTGTTGACTCCGACTACGTTGAATTTCACCGGAATATCCTAAGGTACGTATTACCAAAATATAAGGATCGTCGCTGGCTACCTTTTTAAGACTGAATTTCTACATGTTTGTTATTTTAAAGACTGGGGGAAAAAAACCCGAAAAAAGTCAAATCGGGTTCATTGTTGTTGTCATGTAGTAATTATTATAGCAGGGTTCCCACCAATCTAGAAAACCTGGAAAACTCGGGGAGAACTCAGGGAATTCACTGATTTTTTTTTTTAAAAAAACCTGGAAAACTCGGGGAAAAAATTAAGATTTTAAATAATGTATTTCCCATCAAAAACCTTCAGCATTTTTAACACAAAACTGGTAAAATGTGTGAAAAAAATTCCTTCCTAAAATTACGGTAAATAGCCTGGGAAATGACTTCATTTACTCTGGAGAACTTGGAAAACTCAGGGAAATTGATTTCAGTGTTTTGGTGGTAACCCTGTATAGGTTAGGTCATTTACCTTGGCTCGAATTTCCACACGCAGGTTTCTATCACTAGGAAATGTCAAATTTTTCGTGTGGGTTATTTCTCCTATGTTTTCCCCGCACCTATGTTCTTCTGGCTAATTTCTGAGAATTGTTATTTTTGTTTGTTTGTTTGTTAGAGATTCACTATAACCTTTTTTCCATGCCTGGCACACAATGCATTTAATAAGGTTAGGAAGTAGGACTGACTGTTAGTTGCAGCAGATGTACTATAGCAGACGCCAGTGAAACTTGCCAAGTTTTCAATTTATTGTGCCCACCATCATAGTTATAGGCTCAGGCTTTTTTTTTCTTAGATACGCTGCTAACACTATTATTTATTTATAGTATGACTGTTAAGTGTACTGTATAAGGTTAGGCTCTAGCTTTTGGGGTTTGTTGGGTTGCAGATAATGTCCATTTTCCTACTAATTACTTTCTAGATGAAAATGTTGTAATTTTTAATTCCGCCCCCCCCCCCCCCCCCTTAAAAAAAAGTTTTTGAATTTCTGATTGCCGGAACCGGAATACAAAAAAAATCAGATTCATACGTGAAAATAAAACTTAGTGTGGGGGGAGGGGGTGAATATTTTACGTAATTCTCTGGCAGGAATGAAAACTAATTACAATTTTTTCCCACTTATGGTGAATCACCTACCAGAAAAATGTCAATTTCCTGTTTTGTGTTTATACACACCCAAGATTTAAAAGGTTCATAATGCTAGAATTAAACTCACCGCCAGCTATGTGGTTGTAGTGTGGTAACGGGCCTAATGCCTACCACAGAATATAGGCTAAATAAAATTAAAATATGAAAGTCTAATAGTTCAAAAGTTAAATGAAAACTAGACTCGCTACTCGCGCTAACTTCACATTTTCATTTAACATTCAAAGTATTATTCGTTGCGATGTTAAAAGTTAGCTAATAGGATTAATCCTGGCTGCCTTTCCTTGGTTGAATGATATCACTATTTTCAAAGGCCCACCCTTTTGGAAATTTTTCTGGCTCTCTTATACCTCTTTTGGTATCAGAACTTTCATAGGTCTGTGAACGTAACAAAAGGTCATACTGCATTATCTTCCTTTGTCATTTTTTTTCGGGAGGAATTTTATGTCTGTAAATTTTCATTTCTATAATTAATCGTCTGTAGTCGTGTACAAGTAAAATTAAACAGTAACAATAACAGTTAATACTTAATTTCACGAGCTTGTAGGTGACTCACTAGCATGTGTCTAGATTAACCAGCAAACTTGGCGAATAACCAAGACCTACTTCTTAAGACACTTCACCATCTCCAGTGACAACTACGTCGCCATTGTCTGAAAGATGGCAGCTAGTTTTGGTGATATGCAGTATTGAACACTTATCTTACTGTCTTTTTCTAACTTTAACCTCACCAGATTACTTAGTTGGTCTCCAACATTAGAGAAGATAACAGGCTAGCAACTTCAGGGTTGTAATTCGCAAACTGAAAAAAATCAGCGAAGATTGAGGTCCCCTCCCCGATTAATAAATTTACTAATAATAATAATAATAATAATAATAATTTAATTGTCGGTAGAAAATTTCTACTACCTGTAAATTAAAATGCATTCAGTTCCTGAGTGCTCTTTATGACTTGAGGTTTTTTCGCTCTCCTGATCCGCCCAGTGCGCAACCCCACTGCGCATGCGTCACCATGCGCAGGCCTCCTATAAAAGCAGATTGCTCGCCCGTGGCTTCCATCTCTTTTCCTCAAGCTCTCGTCTCAGACGTCGCCTGGAAAGAAGCTCTCCTCTCCGTTATCGTTCGCCGGTCGTCTCCGCAGCCCGCTCGCCGCCTGCAGTCCGTTCACCGCCCGCAGCCCTCTCGCCGCCCGCAGCCCGTTCGCCACCCGCAGCCCGTTCGCCGCCAGCAGCCCGTTCGTCGTTCGCATGTCCTATGCCGGAATCTGACGCCGCCTGCTGCCGCTCGTCGTGTGCTGCCTGTCTCCCTTCAACTGCCCGTTCGTCGTTCGCCGTTCGCAGCCCGTTCGTCGTTCGCACTTCTCGGCCTGAGAGTTAACGTCACGCTGCTGCCCATCGCTTGCCAGCCGCTCGTCTTTCAACGCCTTGTTCTCGTTCGTCGTTCGCCGTTCGTCATTCAACAACCCGTTCGTCGTTCGCCGTTCATCATTCACAGCCCGTTCGTCGTTCGCCCTTAACAGCCCATTCGTCGTTCGTCATTTGCAGCCCGTTCATCGCTCGACGTTCCCGTTCGCCGCTCGTTCGTCGTTGCTACTCCCGTTCATTACGTGATCATCACGCCGACACATCATGGATTCTCCTCTGTCAAGCCCTCCACCTGACCCTAGCATCTCGCCTTTGCCGTCTCCAACCCGACCCACGGCCTCTTTAACCCGAGACCATTCGGCTTCGCCGTTGCCCTGCGCCCAACAGCCGCCATCAACCTCGGCATCTCTCGCTCTACAGCAACATGATGTCCCGCCCCTTGACTTATCATTGGCCTCACATCCTGAACCTGAGACGGATTGCTTGTCAAAGCAAGAAATTCACCGCCTCATGGACCGCTCCATCAAGGAATTCTCTTATAAGAACCGCTCCTCGACGGAGAAGCCCCCTTCAAAGGCCACTTCGTACCTCCAAGACTGGATTGCATCTTCCGACACCGATGCTCGCAAACGGAAGCAACCTTACGCCCATGCACCCTCAAAGAAACACCGCCCAAACATTTCCGCAGCGGACCTCCAGCAACTCCTTTCCCGCATCCTCAACACGGAAGTTGATCTCGACTCGGCTTCTGTTTTGGGCCGGCAAGCTCCGCATCGAGTTAACTTCGCTCAGCTCCCGCTTGACCCTTATGAAGATTCCCTTCAAGCCGACGATGATCCAACTGCCATCCCCCTGTTCGACCTTCTCAAAGCGGTAGAAGCCATTATCCCTGACGGCTATCTCTACAAACCGAACTCCTCCGCTCCTAAACCCAAGAACAGGGGCCTTTCAACGGGTTTCGGCTATGGCCTTCGGGACAAAAATAATCGTGAAAAGCTAAGCTCGGACAATCCACTGCCTTACTCACGACACTCCTCAGAACTGGGGGATCCCTCCTCGGGAATGGTCAACCCCTTGAACTCGACCAGGATCCACAGCCCCCTCGTCCAGGCCGTGAATCCTGGTTCTTCAGAGCGACTGGTGACGGCGCGGCCAACCCTCGCCTTTTTGAAACCTACCAACAATTTGAGTTTCTGTCAACCGAAGCAAAAATGGATTTCGGCACTGCCCTCTACATCCCCCGTCGCACCGAGGTGCCCACTGCCGTACTCCGTGAGAATGACAAGATACTCGCCACGCCCTCTGCGAAAGGCTCCCCCGTGAATCTAGCCAAAAGAACGTCAAGTATCTCCACTTCCTTATTTCCGAACTTTTTAAGAAGATGTCCTTCGCCTCGTATCACTCCTTCAACTGGTTCACCAAGGCTCTGTTCAACTCGACCCTCCTACTCAGGGACATCGCCTTAAGCACCACATCGAACTTGAATGCGTCTACCAAACACATCCTCCGCAACCAACCTCTTCATGAGACGGACACACTCTTCAGAGGCCGCATCCCGACTCATTGGACATCGCCCGCAAACCTATGAAACCGTTCAAACCACCGAACAACCAGCCTTTTCGAAAACCCGTCCAAGGCCACACCTCTCATCCCAAACCACCGCCTCCTCCAACGTCCAATGACCAGTCGTCCCATGACAAGAGGAAACCTTCTCCCCGCCGGAATCAGTCCTTTCGAGGGAACACCCACAACAACTCACGCAACAACAACAAATTCAGAAGAAGCTCCACCCCCGACAACCGCAGCAAGTACTCCTCTGCTTCCAGTCGGAAATCCTTTCACCGCAAGTGACTATGCCCACGCTCTCCCTGTAGGCGGCCGAATCAGTCACTTCACATCGGCATGGCATCACATCACAACCGACAAAGTCATCTTATCAATCGTATCCCATGGCTTTCAACCATCCTTCAATTCAAGACCTCCGATGGCATTCACCCCTCCTTGGGAGCTCGCAACCAAGGCTTCACCCGCTCTCTCCAAAGAAGAAGCCGCCCTTCTGGCCAAAAACGTAATCCTCCTCTGTCCCGACCATTCCAAGCCTGGCTTCTACAGCTCCATCTTCCTGAGGCCAAAGAAGTCCGGTGGGGAAAGAATGAGCCACTTTCACCGTCACCAGGTAGGAGCCAACGCCTTCCTCGACGATTGGCTCCTAAACAACATCTGTCCCCGCCAACTCCGGCAAGACACCTTCTTCACCATCCGGCTTGTTCACAACCTTGGTCTGGGCGTCAACTGGGAGAAATCACGACTCCAACCTGCACAAACCTTCATCTTCCTCGGTGTGGATTTCAACCTTCGGTCTGCCACCGTCACGCCATCAGCGGAGAGGAAAACCGACCTACTAGACCACTGCCTCTCCTTTTCCCAGTCCAGAAATCACTCACTGACATCCCTGAACTCCCTCATAGGCAAAATGGATTCAATGGCAGATCTTCTTCCCTACGGTCGTTGGATGACTCGACCACTCCACCTTTTCCGCATCGTTTATTGGAGCAACCATCTTCCATCATCCAAGTTGTCAAAACCATCCGATCCCCACTTCCCATGGGAATGCCTTCACTGGTGGATGAACACCGCAAATCTATCCAAGACTATGCCTCTTCACGAACCCCCTCCGGACCTCCTACTCCTAACCGACGCATCTCTAACTGGATGGGGTGCTCACATAATGGACAACGAAGTAAACGGAACCTGGCCTCCCAACACTACCGAGCATATCAACGTTCTCGAACTGAAGGCAATCTACAATGCTCTTCGCCATTTCCGTCACCTGGTAACAGGGAAGATCGTTCAAATCCAATCAGACAACACTACTGCAGTCGCCTACATACGCAAAGAAGGAGGAACACGTTCCCTTCATCAGATCACCTCCGAAATATTCAACCTATGCCTGAAGCTCGACACAACTCTCCAACCGCTCCACATCCCAGGCAACCGAAATGTAATAGCGGACGCACTATCCCGGAAGAAACCACCATCAGGGGAATGGTCCCTCAAGACATCAATTTGCGAATCTCTCTTCATCATCTGGGGGAAACCCATGATCAACCTCTTCGCCACGAGGTACAATGCCAGACTTCCCCAATTCGTGAGCCCGATTCCGGACGACCTGGCTTGTGCAGTCGATGCTCTGACCTTTCCCTGGGACAACGTCTACGCCTACCTGTTCCCTCCGTTCAAACTTCTCCCAACTGTCCTAACGAAGATCGAACAAATTCAAGGTCTGTTTCTTCTCATCGCACCAAACTGGCCAGCAGCCCCGTGGTTCCCTCGACTACTCAACCTTCTCGTAGACACACCAAGAGAATTGCCAAACCTTCCGGACCTCTTATCCCAACAGAAGGGAACCAAGTTCCACCCGAACTCCAACATCTTACATCTGCACGGGTGGCTACTATCATCCAACTCATTAAAGAGGCTGGAATTTTTGAAGAACAAGCCGCTCGCATCGCCAGCAAGGCCCTTCGAGACTCAACTAACAAAATGTACAACAGCCACTGGCAACGATGGTTTCATTGGTGTAAGCGAAAAAAGGTTAATCCAATCAACCCCCCTATTCGGGAACTGCTAGTCTTCTTTACCGATCTTTTCAAAGATGGACTAAAAGGCTCAACCATTCTAGTCTACCGTTCCGCCCTGAACACCATCTTCAAAGCCGCCGGAAACAAACATCTCTCTTGAAATCCTTCGAAATTGAAAGACCATCTATCCATCATGAGTTCCCAAAATGGGACCTTTCCCTTGTCTTGGACTCCCTGACCAAAGATCCATACGAACCGATCCAAACTTGCCACATTAACCATCTCACAAGGAAGACAGTTTTTCTCACCTCTCTGGCTGCCAGCCTTCGCAGCGAAATGCAAGCCCTGTCGAACGACTCTGCTCACTGTTTCTTTTTCGACAATTGCAAATTCATTCATTTGAGGCCTCGTCCTGATTTCCGAGCCAAAACTCAAAAACCATGCGAACCGTCCAAACCTATCATACCAGCCCTCACGAACATCTATGATGAAGAACCCGAACGAACCCTATGTCCCGTCCGTGCGCTTCGATACTACATTAAACGCACAAGTGACCCCGAATGCCGAAGGGGACGCACTCAACTCTTCCTTCCCTTCAC
>JAHWFP010191813.1:13220-26903 GCA_023313725.1 Lithobius niger | reverse complement strand
CCAATATTTGGGCAGTTGGCAAATCAGTCGGCAAAATTATATAATTTTTGATCAGTCGGCTAATCAGTCGGAACAATTACATAATTGTTTTGCTAGATGGAAACTTATGTCGGTAAATTTCTGGTTTACACCTCCAACTTTTATCCTCCCTGACGTCTCTGCCTGAGACATAAACAAGAGCTTGAAATCCATTCCGCGTGAAGTCTGATCATAACGCAGGTCTTTTTCTGATTTTGGTTGTGTACCCCTAACGTTATGCATGAATGCAACTAGACTATTGGCTCGAGTTTCTGAGCCCAGTTACAGTCTGAATCTTCTGAGCCCTACCACACAGTAATAATAAATCTGGACCAACGATAGCTGGGCTCAATCATTTTAGTCCTACGCTTGATCGACATTCGGCATTTTTTCCCATTCGCCAACTAGCCAGCTATCACTTTCTCCCTTAGCAATCAGGGTACATAATTTAGTTTTCTATTCGGTACCTACAAACTCCCCGACTGGGATTCACACCCAAGACTTCGCGTACTTGGAGGGGTGCTCCACCACTGCACTACCACGGGGCCCCTGGCTACAGGCTTCAGCTAAGCTTAGAAGTTTTCAGCCTTTCTCAATGGTTGAAAACATGTACGCTAGGTGGGAGTGAAAGTTGCTTCTAACTGGGCTCTAAACTTGAAATAATGCTATCAAAAAAATAAACAATAATATCATACTGTAAAGGGTCAGCGAAGCAAAGATTCAGCATTAAAGGCTAACCTTGTAAGAATGTAAGTCATTTAAGGGGTTAAAAAAACAGATAAAATGATAGCTTCCGACCATTAGACTTTTTACGTAGGTAATCTGATGCCACCTCTTTTGACATCTGTAGACAAAAAAAATGATAGCTTGTCCATAGTTTTCAACCTAAAATAGCATTAAAATTTGTAACTTTCCCCACCGGGCGAGTAGACTTCAGACACTGGCGAGTTTATTTTCAAACTCACTAGGTATACATAAGTTGTGAATAAATCCGTGAAGTCTGTCTTCTGAGTTCTAATCTCTTGAAAAAGTACATGTAAATTCTACCAAATAAAAATTATGCATTTTCGTACGTACCTATGAGTGTGAGAATGATGACTACGCCGCAGAAGACGGCTCCACTGACGCGGAACAGAAACTCTCTTAGCTCCAAAGGTGGTTCCATTGTTCCATTTTCTGGGACATTGGAACCAGAAAGTTGCTCTTGCAACATTGGCCAATCAGTGGTAGTGGCGTTATGCTCCATTGGTACTGTCATCTAGTCTTGCTGCAATATTGTATAGGTTTCAACGACGCGTGAAAAGTAGACTCATTCAGATACAGACTGTGCATCACTTGGGACTCTGGAACACTAAAAGCACTTAGAAATTTGAAGAACTTCATGAAGTCTCCTAACCGACTTGGTACACTTTATCACTCATCCGGGTGTTAAAAGGGTTGCGAGTTTGGGTGTAAGTGTTTTAAGATATTCACATCAAATATTTAGCTGAAATATCACTTCAGATGTTGCACAGAGGTGCTTAGTAGACGCATCAAACCCTTATCATAGATCCGACTACTGAAAGTGTAGAACTGAAGTGTTAGTTGCTGATCACATACTTCTGAGACGTACGCTCGCGCACCACGCGGATTATTGCTGACCCAGACATTAATAGTTGAATTCTAGTGATCTGCTGTACACACTCCTGAGATGTACCAAACACGTTTCACGAACCTTACAGAAACTGTTGCTGGCTAATCACACACTTCTTCATGGTACAGTACGAGTACATGTACCAAACCCCTGATTGAGGATCCATGAATCCAACGTCGAGTTGGAGTGTTGGCAGTTGCCACGCAATTATCACACAGCTGAGAGGTACAGCAGATGCAAAATGGTTTCAAATCGAGGAATTTGGTTCAGGTATAACACACCCTGTCGAGCACTGTCCTTTTAAGTATTGCAAGCACAATATTGAATGCTGTAACGTACATTAACAAGTATTTCAGGGTTTAGTTGACGTGTAAATCCCAGTATTTGAAGGGCAGTGTTGAAGTATTCGCATCAAAACTCATAATGTCACTGCGGAGTTAGATAAACGTTTTCGAATCCGTAGTGTATGGTATGTCACCTACGTACCAGCTCAGAAGACAGACAGACGTGCTTGGTTTAGAATCTTTGGAGCTCACGTATGAATCCGAAAAATGTAAATGTACAGAACGGTTGTCTCCCAAATTTTCTAACAGATTTCACAGCTGAACCACTTATAAGCGTGTTTAAAATGGAGAATTCCCATTGTACAACGATTGTAGATAAGGCAATCCACAATTCCTGGATATTCAACTAATAAAAATGAGGTCTGCACCCACGACAGCCGACACACGTGTCTGAATTAGATCCTTCGCGGCTCAGGGGCGCGAATGTGTAAGAGCACAAGTGTCTGAAGGCTAAGTTGTCCGCCGTGTTCCGAATTTTCTTGCTGACAGTAATTGGACTTCGACACCGCCGGTGATGAGAGGGAGGCTGCGCCGTCCCACGGGGCGACAAGCGTAGCACGAGACGCGCTCATACCATAGTCAGCGTCTCCTCATCGTGGCTGTTCGCATGACTAGACCAAGCAGCGGGCACGCGCGTCGCGTCTTGTAAAAAGGGAGCGCTGCAAGCTGCTCGCTTGGTTAGGAGTAGCTGAGCTGCCTCACTTTCGAAGCGTCGTTCCTCATCAACAAGTTGTTTGCAAGTTCAATTTCCACGTCGCGTCGTCGCTCGGCGTGAGTTATGCAACGGCCGGAATGTGCCACGTTTATTCCGGCATCGAGGTGGCGCTATGGTTTGCGGATGGTTACTTTTTGCGTGATTCTGAGGAAACGGAAACGTGACTGAGAATGGGAGCTTTTTTTTTTTTTTTCTTATATATAATCTTGTTGCTGTTTTGGTTTAGAACGAACGTGATTTTTGAGTGATATGCTGTGGGTGGTAGATGAATGTCAGCGATCCGAAGTTGATCGAATTTTTTATTTTTGAGTTTTGAAAGAGCAAAATTTATTAAACGAAAAATACAGCGATAGTTCCGCAGACAAATTCGACTTTTTGAAGGTTTTGAAATTGTTTGACAAACTAGAATATTAAACACGCGAAAAAAAGTAAAGGTGATCAGATTGCCAATTTTAAAGTTTGGGGAAAATCAACCTTGCGTAACCGAAGAATGCAACGATAATAGATTGTCCAACTGCCAATTTTTCTCTTTTTATTATTCTAAGCTATTGCAGAATTAGAAGAATGTTTTTACAGCTGCTACTTGTTAAAACCGTCAACATGACATTCACCAGTTACTTGCCTGGCCTTATTTCGTGAGATTCAATTTTTGAAAGAAAACAAAAACCAGAACCATTCATGCCGGAAAAAATTCTGTTTTGACTTTTGCGGGGTTCAGTCAGTCTTCATACGAGAGGTTTTATTGCAGTAACACGAATTAACGCTAAATATTTTCATTTAAAAAAAAATCTAGCTCAATACTGGGCCTTTTAGTCAAAGCTCATCTTTAACCCGAGACTATTAAATATTACCACACATTTTTTTTTTTTTAGAACAGCATGTGAGAACACTCGCATCTTGATTAAGGGGAAAAAATATTAGATTTAACAGAAAAAAACACATTTTTAAATATTTTTTGTGGCATCGCAGTACCTTCCGGTAAAAATAAAAGCCGCTAATTAAAATGAAAAATAATACACCTAAAATATCTTAAATTTGCCGACTAAAATGAAAATAAAATTAGTTAAGTCACAATTCTTTAAATCTACATCCCTAAATCAACAACACCAGAGCAGCGAGCAGCGATTAGGGGCAAATTAACAGTCGCTGAAAAATGGGGCTGGCAAAATTTCAAATTTCTTGTTGCTGTGAATCTGACTTACCGAAAAGAAAAATTACACAGAGAGAGCAACCTTAGGCAAGAAGCACAGACAATCTAATAAGGTCGCAGGTTTTGCGAGACATTGGATCCTCTTCTTTCATTTTTTCTATTCTTTTTCTCTGTCTTTCTATGTTATATCATGCAGGAGAACAAAATTTAATCTAACTGAAAATCGCTCTTTACAAGCATGGTAGCAGAAAAAAATATATATAACTCCAAGCAACAATAAACGAAGGTAGCACACGAACGCCTGCAAGTTTCATAAGAACATCTTAAAACGGATGGTACACAAAACTCTTTTTTTTTTTTCAAACCGTATTGAAATTATAAGTTAACTCGCGTGGAAAGAATCTGCAGACAGTAATAAATCGCAAGTTCGCTTAAAATCAAATTTTGAAACGCAGAAGTTCGGCCCTAAAAAAAAAAACATTAAACGTGCCACTCGGATTTCATCAATATTGTAGCCATGGAAACTCAACTGTTTTAAGAATCAGGAATTATTTTTCAAGTTGTTTAATCCTGACTAAAATTTAAAGTGGAAAAATGTTTTTTTCGTAATGAGATTTGTTGAGCAGGCCTGAAAAAAAAAAATTCATCCCACCCCCCGCCCCGGCCGGGGGGGGGGGGGGGAGTATTTAAGTTGCGAGTTAGTGGAAAGTGTTTTTTTTTTACTTGAGATGATTCTTCAGTCCTATGGAAAGTTAACTTTAAACTTTTAACAACATGAACTTGACCAATAGCGTTAACTGTACTTAAAAACTGACTCGCACAACCGGTATATAGACAGAATTTTAAGGATAGACTGTTACAGTTAAGATGTCGTTGTTCCAATACAGTATAGCCAACCCTATTGTTTTTTTTGCAAAAATCTAAATACCTAGGAAAATAGGAACTCTATGTTAACCATTCCGATCTAAACAACGGAATTTGTACACAATTTTAGATTAAAATAAAATACAATTTTTCTTTTTTTCTGTTTCTGTCAATCGCAGTATCGAAATGTGAAGTAGTTAAAGAAACGAGTCAGAAATGAATCGACAGTGATTCAAGAAGCAGCATTTATCTAAAAATTCAAATTTTGCAGTTAGAATAATAAATCAATTAACCTAGAATAATAAAATTTTCAAAAGTTAAAACAAAAGCGTTTAAACATCTTTTGTGAAAGAATATGCAAAATTTTACAAAAATCATCTGATAATAGTTCGAAAATTCAACTAATTTGGGAACTTGATAACATCGTTTGGCAATGGATGATTAGATTTACAACTTTCATGTGTGTTTGACGTTTTTAATCTATTAATTCCTCAAAACATTAAACGTTAAAGATGCAAATTAAAACGTGAATGAGCTCACAGACTGTCAAGTTACTGATGTTCCTACCATACACAACGCTTTAACTCACCGATTTTACGAGTTTCGTTTTGATTTTTAGCGTTATCCAAAATCGGTGTCCCAGCTGGAACCCTTGCTGCCTCCTACGGCACAACTTTGAACCGATCCCCAACTTGCGGAATTCCCAGACCCGATTTCCTCGGTCACACCGTAAGAATGTTTCAACTACGATGCAAAACCACAACCGAACAATAAAAACTCCTGAAACCGAAGTAGATAAACCGATTTGAGAAACTTCACTAGTGTAGGGCTAGATTGTAGATCAGTTGGAGTCCGATCAAGCAAGGCTATTGGTCCCGGAAGCGCACTCACAATCTATAAGAACTTTGCTGGGATTCACTAAAACTGCTGCACACGTCTAAATCCACTACCCAATTCGTAATTTTGGAGCTCCTTTGTAGTCGCAAGCGCCAACAGCCGCCATCAACATCCCTCCAACAATGCTCTAACAATGTCACTCCTCGATGGGACTCGTCAACGCAACAATACGACACACCACGCGCTCGACTACACGCGCTCGTGCCGCGATCGTAAATGTGGCACGCGCGGTCCGTGCAGGCCAATCCGTCACCACGCATGCGCGGGTCATTGGGAACGGAGAAAGCCGGGAGAAAGGACGATGTGCAAGGTGATTGCTTTAAGCACATACGGTCTCAACTGGTTGAGGTGGGGGCGTCGGGGGGGTTGGGCGGCAGAGAAGAGTTACGAATCTAAGGTGGATCTGGGCGTAAATTGAAGTCTCAATCCTGAATAGCAAACGGGAAAAAAAATGGTTGATGGGCGATAAGAAAGAATACGAGGCAGGTGCATTGGTTTCTGAGACAACCAAGGGCGGGTTTGAGAGTTGCTTCTTTACTTGGGGAACGGGCTCATTTCGTTGCTACGGGAAACCAGACGAGCCGACGGGGCCTGGAGATGGTGCGGGCAGTTGGGAGGGGGTTGAGGTGAGGTCGCTGGGGCAGTAGAGGTTGACTACGACGCAGCGTTGAGTCAGGGAGATATTCGAAGGGGGAAATTGTTTCAAGAAGGATCCCGAACTCCGTTGGTTTTGCTTGCTTTTATGCACTACTGGATGGTGTTACACCACACTAGATATTTCACCGCATTTTTTATTTCCTTAAAGGGACACCTGCCTTATAACAATCCGCGTACCTAATTACAGCTACGCGCAGATCATCATCCGAGCAATTACAGTGCCAAGGTTGCCTGGGGTGGTAGCTGCGTTTCTCGCATAGCTGCTGTCTCGGTTGGCTTTGGGAATAGTACACGAGACAGAATCAAGTCAACGATTGTTTCGTCACAAACGGAATGATTCTCGTATTTTAAGATCACAATTTATGATTTTCTAGGCTAGTGTCTTATAATTTTGCTTTGGCGATCTATTGGAATAATTAATTTTAATTTTTACGGCATTAGTCTATTAGATTTTAGATATCATGGTAATTATTAGAAAATTAGTAGATGGACACACAGAGATGAAACGTCATGATTATTGTACGCGCGCAATGCATCATTTAGTGACGGATCGTTAGTAAATAAAGTTCCATTATATTCAACAGAAAATCTCCTAGACGCCACATTTTAAAAAGGATTTTTAGCAAGGGAAAGACTAACGGTAAGGAAATAGACCTTTGGGTCCGTACTTGATGTGGAGGATCGAGAAAAATGACGCTGGGAGGAATGTCCTTTTAACCAGCGTCCGTGTCTCCTCCAACCCCCTCCCCGAGATTGGTTGTAACGTTAAATGTTAAGTGTAAGCGGGGTTCGTATACGGCCAATTGAATTCCTTGAAAAAGCCTTAAATTTTGAAAACCGAAAATTCCAAGGCTTGAAAAACCTTGAAAACTGGAGTTTTTGTTGTCGTGGCCTTGAAATGGCCTTGAATTTCGTGAGTGTACTTTGTTTGGAATGAGGTTAATGCCATGCGTAGGAGTAATTTTAATTTAGGTACCCAATATTAAATAAATAAATAGAAATAATATGTCAACCGAATGCATTTCTTCTGGGAACGATGTTCCCTAGTATAGGGCAGTGACATGACGTAGTATTATTGTGTATAACTCTATGCTGGAGCCTTAATGGGTTAGCTGCAAGGGGCACTGCAGAGAGAAACAGAAGGGCGTCATACTGAAGCCTATGCTGTGAAGAGTGATTTCTTAGAACTAAAACGCGCGATTTTTGTTGTTGGAGAAAACAACGCTATTTTAATCCTAAGAAATCCGCTCTTCCATTGTTTTGCCCTCCATTTTTATGTAGTGCACCTTGTAGTTATGCCCTCCAAAACCCATACTGGTGCCAATATGGCGGCAAATGTCACTGCTCTATAGGGCAGTGACACGACGTAGTATTATTGTGTATAACTCTATGGTGAAGTCAGTAACTGGGTTAGCTGCAAGGAGCACTGGAGGGAGAAAGAAAGATCGTCTTATTGAAGCCAATGCTGTTAGACTGGGTTTCTTAAGCCTATAGCACGCGATTTTTGTTGTTGGAGAAAACAACGTTCTTTTAAGCCTATGAAATCCGCTCTCGAAGCACTGTCTTGACTAGAAGTGCCGTTGTTTTCCATTACATTTTAATCTAGTGCACTTGTAGCTATTACCTCCAAATGGTGTCTCGTAGCCAATATGACGTCACATGACGCTGTTCTATTGAACTGGAAATAGAAAGAGAGACATGCCGTGCAGTGCTAACATTTTTTTTCCAGAAGGGGCAGCTGAGTAAGTCTTCTTCCACTAGCTGGTTGTTAGTTACTGTAATCTTCGTTCCTCCTTGACCATTTGGTGGAGTGAGGACACAATGTTCGTCATTGTTTGCGACAGTTCAGTTTCCTACTGCAAGCTAAGAGCACAATGGTACCAACAATGACTTCTGGAAGAAAAAAAAAACAGAATTTAATACTAAGAGATTTTACGATAATTTAAAAGAACTTCTTTAAAATTAGGGACAGACGTATGGCTAAACTGGAAAACGAAACTTATCAAACTAAAAAAAAATACATATTCTTCCAGAGCTCACAAGAAACAATAAGGGGAAAAGTTGGAGAAATTTTACATAGGCTATCACTCTTGGCAAATAAAATACCAAAAGAATTGGGAAATTAACAAATAAAAAAAAAAGACAAACGCAATGGCTTCTTGAAAACAACTTTGCTTAAAGAAACAGTTGTATTTTCTGTACAAATGATTTATTTTTTCATTCAAAACTTACTGTAGCTTTGTCAGAATCGTGTATTAATATTTTGTTTTTTATGTTAAGTGTTAAGTGTTTATATAAGAATACTCTTGTGTTAAAACATGCCAACTACACACAAGCGGATTTCTGTGGTTCGTAACGGCCTTGGAAATGTTTTTTTGTAAAATAAAATTTAAAAAATAAAAACGGTAATGTTGAGTCTACTGTGCAAATTGCCTTGAAATTGGTTGTAAGTTTGCCTTGAAAAAGCCTTGAAAATGGTTTCGTCTGTTATTACGAACCCCCTGTAAGAGTCTAAAAGCCAAAACCTAAAAGGCACACGGACAAACTTTGACAGTAAGGGTCTACGAGGACAGTTTTGTCAGTAAGAGGCTCGTAAGCATTACACCCTTCCTACCCGATTTTTGACGAAAAACTGTCTGAGATCCTCTTATAAAGACCCATGTGATGATGTAATGTTAGTGGGGTGTGCGTTTCCTGCTTTGCTATATGTTGATTTTTTTTTTGGTTTGGTAACATTGGTGTCATCAATTACCATAAAACTATGCAGTTCGTATGAAGATAGTAAAAAATTCTAAAGCATCAAAAATCAAATACTTTAAAGAAAGCAATAAAGATATTCCCAAGAACAAAATTAAAATTGATACACCCGTAAGCAGCGTTTCGTCCGAGGAGGTTGGAATTATATGTACAAAGTTGGGTCTACAAAATAGATCTATTAAGTCTTTTAGCAAGTCCCCTATTAATCGGGTGTGCGCTTCCTCCTTTGTTTTAGGATGACATTTTTTTTCTCCGGTTTGGTACAAGCAAGAATTTATAGGGTTGGGGAAGAGAATTTGTGACTGAGACCCCATACTGAAACATCTTAGATACGTTCACTTTAGTTCAGTCTTAGTTCATAGAGGGCGCCATGTGTTTTATGTGGGTATTTCTATTCAGTTTTCAGCCTAAAATTAAACTAAACTAAACGAAACTAGCTTGATTTTAATTATTATGTAGCCTAGCTTAGTTTTAATTTAGTTTACTTTAGATTTGGGCTGAAAAATGAGTAAAAATTATCAGATGGAACACGTGGCGCCCTCTGAAAACTCGGACTGAACTAATGGGGACCGATCTAACGTGTTTCAATAGGGACTTTTTTTTAGTTATAAATTCTCCTCCAAACCCTATAAATTCTTGGTACAAGGCAGCTTATTTGCAGCAGAGAACATTATTGGTTGTCATCGATTACCTTAATCTTCGAAAGTCGTATACAGAGAGTTAAAATTTCTAACGCATCATAAGTAAAAGGCCAAATTTCGCAGAAAAATTGTGTTCTTAAAGTTCTTTAAAGATATTCCAACAACAAAATAGCCTGGTGTAACTAACTGTAACATACACGTTTTGTCCGAATAAGCTAGAACTATATTTACATAGTTAGATTAACAAATTGGTTAAGAAAGTCACTAGCCGACCACCGGGTAGTAAGGGTCTAAATGCTTACTAGCCTCTCACTGACAAAATTTCCACATAGATCCTTACTGTCAAAGCTTGTCCGTGTTCCTTCTAGGTTTTGACTTTTACACCATTACTCTTAACATTTAGGATAACGTTCCGTTTTTGTTTATTAATTGACCGTAGTAGTCGACACCTCTGTTTTAAGCTTAGCTCGACACGTTGTGCATGCCTACAAAGAAAAGGTCCTGGAATATCGATTATCCTCCGGCTCCTCTATCTTCCACCATGGTAGCAATCAGAATACACTCGCTAATATAAATTAGCTGTAATTATACGCCACACAAGTAATTATAGGCGTAACTTTATTCCCAATATCTATTCTTTGGTCCACGGTATGCCAGCAAGAAAAAAACATTGTGAACTAGTATCCATCGTTGAGCGTAATTCCTTAAGGCAACGTGTGTCCCAATTTAATCCTATTCACCCAATTACTGCATCGCACCCAAAACAACCCAGCACCCGCTTCGAAAACACGCCACTGAATTCTAGAATTTCCAATTTTTAATTGTCTTTTTCTCTCAATTAATAAACCATTGCGCCTAATCTAATGACTGTGCCTTCTAATTCCTGCTTTGCTTCTCCGGGGTCTATTTTTTGATCCTCCCGCTTAAACACGGCGTCAGTCATTATCCCCTTAGCAACATGAGCGAAACAAGAGAGTTCATTAAGAGTTCGAGCTTAAATTTGCATTTGCTGCACTTTGGAGTTTATTTAGCTCCAATTCATTCATTAACGTGGTCTAGGGATCAAGGTTTCTGTTGTACTTTTTAAGCCTTCTTTTCCACGACCTAAATCGGAATGAGAGATGGTGAAGCACAACACAGCGAAATGAAATTCGAAGCATCTAATTGCCTGCGGCTGACGGAAGTCAGTCGTTGGAAAACCGGAACCGGAACATCCTAAGTCTAAAGGCCTCTGTTACGGTGATGAAAATCGTTTGCTAATTGTGGATGGTGATGTATTCGATCTTTCCTATCGTGAAGAAGGTGCAGGTGGTCGCGATGTTTGTCGTGTGGCAATTACGGCCCGTTAGGTAGAGGACGCCACTGTTGTGATAAACTAGCGTTTGGGTCCGATGACGTCACACACCACATACAGCATACTATTGGTTGTGGGTACGATGACGTCACACGACAGTGTTAACGATGCATCAGAGAGATATCGCAGACCTATTAAAACTATTGGTTGCCAAGGTGTAGAAATTTTACTGACTTTTCTAATCCTCTCCAAACTTTTTACTTCAGAGGTCTTGGAATCCAGTGACTTTCATGGTTTGCATGAGTTTTCATGTAACAAGACACACGCTAGCACGATAACACCTATCCAGATAAAATATATATGAGCATGGCGGCCACTACTTTAATATAGCAGTTACGTTAGCCACTATAATGCGGCCAATCCAGTGTAAGGCAAGCAAGCATAGTTATTACCATCAACAATAACCTGAACCAATCGAAACAGAAGCTGGCTTTGTCGTCATTATCGTGTTCAAGCCATCAATTCACCGATAGTTTCCATCCCATCGAGCCAGAACGTCAACCCCAATCCCAGCACGACCAATACATATACCTCAATGCGCAGGAATGTGGTTGAATGGGTTGGCAATTACAAGGGGCCCCTGACCGCTCGAATTTCCAAGGGCCTCCCGAGTTACTAGCTCATCAAAATCAAACGTCTGCGCCCTGGCTCGCATTCCTACACAACAAAATCCAATTACTGTTGTATCTGCAGAGATCATTTTCAAATTGAAACTGATTAAAACGTTATTAGCTCAGCAACCTCAGAAGAAAATATTGAAAATACTGAAAATACTGTGGCTAAAGCTTTAGCCAGCGGGAGGTCTCTTCCGAGCTTTTTGCATATTGCTTTCCCATTGGATGTTGATTTTGTTGGTGCCACTGACGTCACAATGTAGCTCGACAGCTTACGCACATTCGCACAAGCCAAACCAGACCGAAGCCAGTGAAATTACACAAAATATTGGCAGGAAAAAGACTTAATGAGCTGGGGAATTACCAACCTTCCTGTATACTATCGTTCCACTCGACCTTGGCTTTGGCAAAGCAACAAATAATTACTGAATTTCAGGGAAGCCACCGAGTGAAAAAAATGTGAAAAAAATGTGAAATTTTGAATTTTTTTTTATTAAAAAAATTGCATCAGGCAACAAAACGATAAATAAATTTAGCTCCCCTACGGTTAAATGAAGATGAAATTTAATATGCGGATTCATTTACCTGCGTTGGCTATAGGCAGCCAGGTTATTTGTTTTGTCGTTAGATGGCGATGTACTTTGCTGGAATGTTGCTGTTCTTTTGTCGAGGAGATACCCAAAATGCACCGTGTCCGCGCTCCGGGGTTCGTCGTGCCACGGAATTTGTTTTCGTGCTTTGGAAATAGGTTTTTTTGTGGGAACGAAAAAGATGTGAAAAACGTGAAAATGTCTCAAATTTGTCTGACAAAAAATGTGGAAAAAAACATAAACTATGCGTGAAGTGGAAAACATGTGAAGAACTAACGTTCCCCGGAATTTGCAAATGCTAAAGCTAGGATGAAAACTTTGTAAAGCTGTAAGCGTCAAAGTAAGGTAAAGTACTTAATGTAAGGGGTAATGTAAACACAACATTTAACAATTTGACAGTTACAAATTTTTATTTTTTTTTTCCAAATCACCGGGGGCGGGGGGGGAGAGAGAGCAGGGCTCCATACTTTTCTTCCAATGGGCCTCCAAGGCCAGAGCCACATTAGGAGAGCATAACTACTAGTTAGCCAATCATACCTATAGGGTACTGGGGGGGGGGGCCCATTTGAATGTCTCATCACTACATGCACTCGAAAAAATGTCTTTGCATACAGGGCATAGATTAGCTTTCCTATGGGTATACCTGAGATTGCTAAGTAAATACTCGCTAATTCGAATAAGAGGCCTTATTACTCAAATACAGTCCTAATTCCTCAACTATACAGGCCTAATTATTCAAAAAAATAGGCCGAATTACTCATATATAGGTCTAATTACTCACATACAGGCCTAATTACTCAAATAGGCCTAATTACTGAAATATATGCCTAATTAATAATTATTAACAAAAAATTTACCACAGGAGTGGAAGGATGGCAGAAGGGGGGTGAGCCGCTTACTCTGGTCCTTGAGGTTAGGCTGTGTGTGATGCATTCCTTTATGTAGTAACAGGCCGTTTAAGAAATATACAGAGATCAGCCTGTTGGAGGAGCCTCTTAAAACCTGACACGGTTGTTTTTATTTACAATCTCCTTGTCAAGGGCGTTCCAAATGGGGATTACCAGGACCGAAAAAAAGTTACGACGGCAGTCCAGATGAGAATTGGGATATAATAATTTCCAACTGTGTCCCCTAGTGCGATTTAAGACTGGCATATAAGACTGGCACTAATTACTCGCATACTGGTCTAATTACTCAAATATACGCCTAATTACTCAAATATAGGCCTAATTACTCACATACAGGCCTAATTACTCGAATACAGACCTAATTACTCAAATATAGGCTTAATTACTCAAATGTAGGACTAATTACTCAAATATAGGCCTAATTACTCACATACAGGACTAATTACTCACATGCCTAATTACTCAAATGTAGGACTAATTACTCACATACAGGCCTAATTACTCAAATGTAGGTCTACTTACTCAAATGTAGGACTAATTA
>JAHWFP010191813.1:0-13210 GCA_023313725.1 Lithobius niger | reverse complement strand
TTACTCAAATATAGGTCTAATTACTCAAATGTAGGACTAATTACTCACATACAGGCCTCATCAGACAAATACTGACCTAATTGCAAGTGGAGCCATCCCGTCGAGTGCTAAATACTATAGTATATCATACAGAAGAAAAATGATTCATCTCTATCACCTTACAATGTATACCCTTGATAAGACATGTGGTAGCTGCGAGAAGACAGTTTGAATCTTTACTGCAAGGGTAAAGAGTTACTGCAAGGGTAAAGGGTAAAGACTCTCCCGAGGTGAGAGTCATTTTTATCAATCGTTGAACAATTTTTCTTTTGCTAATTGAAGCAAACAGTCCTGGCCTTATGTGAGGAAACAAGATACCGTCACTCATCTGAGAAAGAAAGAAAATACAACTAACCCGACAGAGACTCTAACCCAGCACTCGCGCTACTTGGCTCGGGCAGAGCCTATAGCCTAGATCTGCCCCGGTAGCCCTGCGGTTAGAGCGGCCAGCCTAGTCAGCGGGAAGTCCACCTGAAAATGCCAGGGGTACCGGGAACCGGGGCCTCCGGCACATGAGATACAGTCGTTTTTATCCCATAAGGTTAAAGAAGGGTTATGGTCCTGTATGGAGGGGTGGAATAGCGGAATCAACCAGTTGCCCACTGGGTTTAGAGACCAGGACTCTGACAACTGAACGGTGAACTCCCGTTTCGCCTAATCCCGTTTCATCAAATCCCATTTCGCCCAAAAAAAAAGCAGAATAACAGTTTTGCCCTCAGGGGCCAGTCCCGTTTCGCCAAAACTAATTTGACAAAATTTTACGTACACGAAGTTTAATACCTTATTTCTATGTAATGGGGCTTTAAAAGGCAAACTTTTAACAGAGACAAGCAATGGTAAAATAAGTCCAGTTAATTTATTAGCGTTTTGAAAACTGGCAATACAGACGGAAAAATGTGCGCTTTAAATATAATTGTTTAGAATGTTTGGGCGTCAGTACATCAATGCCAAGGTTCTCTTTTAAGAATAGTTAGTTATACACGTGATGGTTAACCTTTTCCAAACGGGAATTCCCGTTTTGCAGAATCCCGTTTCTCAGAAATCAAAATATTCTTCAAAAATTTAACATTGCAAAAGTTAAAGAGGCATGCCTAATTGTTAGTAATTTTTTATTAGTTATTGTTTCTGATGGTATGTGTTTAGCCGCAGCGAGCGCGGCAGCGCGAGCGAGGCACGTAATTTGAAATAAATTATTTTGCAAAATGGAATTCTGCAAACGGGTGTTCGTCTGTAAATGTCTGACCATTATCATGTTATAAACGTTCGTGTTTAAACGTTTTAATTGTTTCGTGTGGCTAAAATTTCGTGAACGATATTTGTGCGAAACGAGATTTGGCGAAACGGGACTTGCCCCTGAGGGCAAAATTGTTAATCTGCTTTTTTTTTTGGCGTAATGGGATCTGGTGAAACGGGATTTGGCGAAACGAGAGTTCACCTTTCAGTTGTCAGAGTCCTGGTTTCTAATCTGCTTTCTATTTGGCGAAATGGGATTTGGCGAAACGGGACGTAACCAACTGAACAGCTGCTGATTGCTTTGTTCGGGATCCCCAGGAACCCTCCACAAAGCACGCTTTGTGCGCGTGATTGTAAAATCGACCATGCTTCGTGGAGAGTTAGCGATATTTCCTACAACATTCCCCCATACGACCTTTTACTGTGGTTGCTCCAGCAACATTGTTCGATTCTAGAACCTCATAGCGGTCGGCTAGCCACAAAATAATAGTTGTTTACCTTCGGTTCCAACTTTAAGCCCCCCCACTTATTTTAAGAGGCGCCTTTGATTTACTGGACGCGCCCAGGGCTTCCGATCGATTTGTTTATTTACGTTCTGCTAAGCGCGTAATCCACGGCAAGCAAACAGCGACCTATGTGCACACTCTTAACGCTCCAATAACTTCAAATACATATACATGAGCGGCTAGCTTCGCAGGGAGCTTTGAAATACGCGCAGCCACAAATCACGAAGGTACTTAAAAGCGCTTCGTATTGAAGTAATGATGCGCTATTCGAAGAAAGTTACGGTTGGGCGATAAAAGGATCGATGGACGCACAGAAACTAGCCAAGCGAGCGGAGCGAGCCGGATCAGATACTCGACTGACTGATTTTGGAGTTTGTGTGTTTGTCTCTTTGGGACACGATAACGGTAGCAATTTTGTTCTGATTTCGTTGAAATTTTCTGACCAGGAAGTAAGGGGCGGAATCAGGGGGTGCAATTGGGGGGGGGGGGGGGGCCACAACGGGCAATTTGGTGTCCAATTACACCAGGGGGGAGGTCGCAACTGTGTTTGAAACAATGCCTTCCAAACCATCGCACTCAGAATCCCTTCCGGCGCCTTGTAACGTCAACATGGCGGAAGCTAATTTCCTGTTCTCGTCTGAATGAGATACGCGAGAGGCCATTCCCACAATCTATTTATTTACTTACAAAATTATCGTAACGCCCTAAAAATAGCAAAATAGATTAAAATAACAGTTTCAGACTAAAACAACAATTTTAAAAACAGGAAGAAACACGGCACCACCTAACTTCCTGTTCTCGTCTGAATGAGAATCCAATGGAGGTCAATCCCACAATCGATCACTCTTCCTGCTATTAACAAATCTGACATGGCCGCTACGCACTGCATGGGTGTTTGGACCATTATTAACAAAAGGCTGCTGTTAATATTAAAATCGATGTAAACCTTAATTTCTAAAAGTTATTGAAATATTTGTTCAAACGTTTGCCTCAAACGGGAAATTTTTAGGAAACCCTTTTACAGTTTAATTGAATCCGTGTGGTGATACCCTAATCATCGGACCAGGGGGTTGCAGCTGTACTAGAAACAATGTATTCCAAATCTTCGCATCAGCGATTCTTTCGGCTCTTGGCCAACGCTGGTAACGCCAACATGGCGCATTTGAGCAAGCCAACTTCCGGTTCCCGTTTGAACGAGATTAACGAGAGGCCATTCCTACAATTTATTCATTTATTTATTTATTTTATTTACAAAATAATTGTAACGCCCTATGAAGAACACAACAGTAATTTCAGATTAAGACAAAAAATTTAAAAACAGAAGAAACATGGCGCGCCCCTGGTGCCCACCGTTCTCGCCTCTGCTCTCGCCTGAATGAGATTCATGAGAAACACATCATCCACTCTTGTGTGCGACAAGGCAACGCCTGTTACAGACTGGTTGCCACAAATGTGAAAACGCTGTATAGACCTATCTTAAAAGCGATGCAAACATCAATTTGTAAAATCAAGCAGCTATAGAAAAATGAGTTCAAACTTTTGCCTGTGCCACATGAATTTTGCAAACAGTATCACAGTTTAACTGTAGCTGTGCGTGTTTTACCGTAATCGTTGGGCGTAAGTTTCTTCAACATTTTAGAGTTACTGCGACTGGGTTTGCTCACCATGTTTAGCCGTAATGGCGGTTGCCATCCCATAGTCTCAAAGCGGAAGTAGCACAGCTGGCTATATCGCCTTAAATCGTGATTCTGCTTGTCCCGTAAATCGTCTTCTAGCGGCTCCGGATGCAAGCTCTGCAGTCAATGTGACGTACTATTGAAGCTGCCGTGTACGTCATAGAAGAAACAAGAAATATTTAAAGAAGCGAAATCCTTGATAAAGTTCGGTGGAACGGTTTAAATTTTTTTATATATATATAACCAAGAATTTATAGGGTTGGGGAGGAGAATTTGTAACTCTAAAAAAGTCCCTATTGAAACGTATTACATTCATTCCTATTAGTTCCATCCGAGTTTTCAGAGGGCACCACGCGTTCCATCTGGTAATTTTTGCTTATTTTTCAGCCCGAATCTAAAGTAAAGTAAATGAAAACTAAGCTAAACTATAATAATTAAATACAAACTAGTTTCGTTTAATTTTAGGCTAAAAACTGAGTGGAAATTCCCACATAAAACTCATGGCGCCCTCTATAAACTTAGATGGAACTAATAGGAATGAATCTAAGACGTTTCAGTAGGGGGTCTCAGTCACAAATTCACCTATCCAACCCTAGAAATTCTTGATATATAACTAATCTCAATCGGCCCCCCCCCCCCCCCTCCGTATTGAGTAACACTGTAGCACATGCATTGTAGGGTTAACAATTAAGGTGTTGACGCACTGAAATTACCGTTACATGATTCCTTTCGTCACATCCATTTTGTCTTAGTGAAAGAGAGGTTAAGACCCCGAGCGAAGCGCTTTAGAAGTGGCCGTTTAATGCTATTATGGCGCTTCCAAATTTATTGGAGCCGGAATAGCTTACTTTCCTTGAACGGACGAAGAGCGACATTCATGAGGCCATGCATCCGATTGAGACGTTTAATTTGCTTCCGGTTTTGGGTCACGTGTCTTCCCTTCGACGCCGCTGATCCAATAATAAACGACTTCCGTTCAGGCGTCGAAAAATAAAATATGATAACAGCGCTTGCGTCGAGGTGTTTTTCAAGATCGATAATTTAGTCAGCAACGCCGAACTGTTACTCTAGCTCTGCCAGGCTGTAAACAAACTTCTGAATTTCCAAGACTACCTGTACGTAAAGGCTTAACGTTAGAAATTCGACGCGTCGTCCAGTTAGCCACCGATTCTGCCACCAGTCGCGCTACTTACACCCCAAAAATGAACTGCTCTAGTAGGCGGACTGAACTGTGAAAGGTACGTAGGCGGATTTTAAACTTAAAACACTGCATTGACACCAAATTATTAAAATTTAACAACAATGGCTTCATGCTACGTACCTATTTTTTCACTCGACGACAAACCAAAGCCTCCGGAGGTTTAATTTCATGAATTTCAAGCAGAAGAGCAACCAAGGTAAGTGTGTATTGTACTGTATGATACGCTACGGCGTTTTCAATTCTCAGTAAAAATGTGTTAAACGATCCTTTGACGTAGCAGTAAATCGTCCGAAGACTTCAAGAATAGTCACCATTACCGTAAAATAATGTTCGTTTAGCGCTGCAACACCGGTAAATCCAATGATGAGAAGATATCACGTTTTTGTGCATCTCGCATACAGTAATCATTGCTACAATTGGGGTTTTTCGTTCTTCGTGCTTTCAGTTCAGCGCAACGCTTGGACGACGCGTCTAGCATGCTACATGAAACCGAGCGTTAAGTCTTTTGAATATAGGTAGTCTTGGAATTTCAAACCTATAGAGGAAGGCAGAAAGATTTGGCGACGGGTTGATCTTAGCACCGTCTTCATTAATCAAACTATTTAAGGATAGCATCGGAAACTTTGATACTTTCCAAATCCAAGGGTATATTATTGATCTTATTTTTTTTTTTGAACGCGCAATTTTTTGTCTAATAACCAACAAAGTTTTGCAGCAAAACAAGTCGAATTTTCATTTTAATTTATTCACCAGAGCCTAACGCCCTGATACAACCACTAATGTTATAACTACACCACTGCTATAAGCTACAACTCGCACTAAACAACGTCACACTCAACCATAAGCATCACAGCACCACACGCTAACTTCCTTGGCTCAAGTCAAACTCCACTTGCTTACAAAAGATCCTCCTACCGAATGCGCACAAGCAGACTGTCGCAGTTGCACCAACTTTCCACCTACACAAACGCGAAAAGTTGAAATTGGCACATTGTTGCCTCGACTAGCAATTTGCTTTGCGCGGTTATCTCAGCGGCCAGTCTTAATTGACGTCATGCACGAAGGACAGGTTTTTTTGGCACACGGTACGAATCGCTCAAGACACAGCGGTAGACTAGGAGTGGGGTCAGAGCAGGGGTAGGAGATGCGGTGACCGGGAAATGTCCGTGTGTTGGGCAGAGCGTCTGTTAGCCCTGGTCTTGGCATTCTAATTCGGAGAGGAGGCCAGTGCCTCTGTATACCATTAAGCCTATGATTACGCATTAACTAATAATAACAATAGATTTATTCAGTAATCGGCCCGAAGTTCTGTAAGAACTTGTTTGTGCCGGATTACAACATAAGAATATGCAAGGACATGGTGCGAGGAAAAAATAGAAATATGGTGTTTAAACAGTGAGACAGTGTTGCGAGTTTAATTCCGGATTTCAACGTTGGAATTTTACCACCCCAGCAAGGTCACGCTGACGTCATTTGTGTAATCCACCAAGCCCGAAGTCCACCTGACGTCAAATTGTAATGTGCCATTGTGTTCCAAAATTAATACTCATTGTTAGTTGAAATAATCCAATTTGATCAATTATTGTAACAATACATAGCAATGATTTGTCTGTACGTAATGCAATCAATTGTAACGCTCGAGCTCGCTTGATCATCCGCCGGGTGCTCCTAACAATTAGCCATTAACCTAAAATTATTCCATTCCGCCTCCAACTCTCCAACTCCCCGCATCCAAAGGTAATTTCGGCCCTATAATTAGAATTTTTCCCCAATTCCCCCTATCCCCAACTTAAATTCAAACCTGACCAATCCTCTTGCTTGTCCTGCACTGCAACCCCGTCGCTACTTTGTTTAGCTGTCACTAACTTAACTAAATTTTCCTGAAACTAACAAATCCAAATTTCCCCAAGTAAGCCTAATGCCGTTGACGTTCCATTTAAGGCCTTAAGCCGAGGTTAGTGTCGCCCAAGAACTTCAGGCGAGCCAGAGCACACTATCGCTCAAATGTTACATTAAACCAACACCAAAACTGAACCACGACTTCTAGCCATGATCCATCTGTTAAGGTTAATTTGGAATTCCAGCAACCCCTTGACTACCACCACGGCACATTTTCGAGCTTGTCCCTTAACTGTAGGGTTGGCATTGGGGCGGCTCCCATACCCACTAATTATCCCTACAACAGTTTGAACACCCTACACACTTAGCCTACACACTTGCTACTGATAACACTACTAAAAATCAGCAAATGAAAATATAACAATGCTAACAATATCAAAAACATTATTAACAGTATCAGGGTGATATCAGGAACAAATCCCCCCCCCCCCTACCAAAAAAATTAGAAACATTTTGAGAAGCAAACTACCTCTAACAGAGATAATATCGTAAACAAAATTAAACATTATCAGAAACAAAAACATGCTAAAAAAGCCGTATCACATAAACAAAGAAAAGCTAATCTATTAGTTGTTGGTCTAAAAAGTAAGCAGTTAGATGCTTTCTAATGGTTGATAATTTATTAAGTTGAAGCAGTCACAATGGGATTTCATTGAAGATGTAAGAGATTTTGTAAATGAAGCAAATTAAGCACTTTTATACCCAATTAATCTAATACAATCATCTATTTTCTACAATCAGCTGTCCAGCAGCTGAATCAGAAATTCGGCCAGTTAAAAATACGTATTACGTTAGGGTGGTTAGCAGCTCTAATTCCATAGTGGCTTCAAAACTGCGTAATCAAAACTGCGTGTCGCATAGTATTAATTACTGATGCGTCCCTTTACCACTGAATTGCGTCACTCGAGTTTATCTATTGTAACGTACCCACACCACAGCTTAGTACACTGGGAAATCGACTTCATATCCCCTTGTAACAAGTCCTGTAACAACAGACAATGGTGCATCGGCCAGCAATGGCAAGCGTTTTTTTTTTACTGAACTATGGGCAAGGAGGAACTCCATCTTTGCCGTGCTTGTTACTTGTGCCGGATAGGGTAACAGAACAATCTTCATGAAAATAGAAATTAAAAATAAGTAAGACGATACCAAGTCGACTCTTCAGATAATACAGACACACATGTTAAGACTAATCATGAAGAGATCCACCAACTTTTATTTTTCGCCATTCTGAGAAAATAAAATCGTGAAGTAAGGAAAGATTGCGAGCGGCAAAACCACATCAGAGGTCTCCGATGACACTCTAAATGCGATGTGAAAATTGAAAAGAAGCTTAAACAAAACAAAACCTAAAAAGAACTCTCTCTTAGCTGCGAGCTTAAAATGGAATCGGATTCGTAAACAAAACAAACTCGAGCTTCCACGGCTGCAAATAATACCCGCAGCCATTGAGAGATGCAAGGAAGCTTTCTCGTGCAACCATTTAAATAATAGACTGCAGTGGGAAGGATTTCACAAAACGATTTTCTCTAGAGGCGAAATCCCATGTAAGGATTTGCTGCCCCGAAGTACAAAGATTGTGGCATTTATTATGAATGACCTGTAAATAAGAAGAAAATGGAATTTAAGGATTTTATCTCAAGGGTAGTTCAGTTGCTCAAGTTTTTATCAAGAAGTGATATCATAACAAAAACCAACACTGGTAAAAGGGACCGTCAAGTTTCGAATGGTTCGGCTCTTCAAAGGAGTGATATCAACACACCACAACATTCGCCAAGTTAATCGCACCGAATAATACTTTGGACGTTAAATGAAAACTTATAAACGGGACAGAAAGCCAACTGGGCTCGATAAGTGTTAAATAAATACGGATGCAAACCTATTTACGTTGCCTTTTGGACTTAAATGTCAGACAGCCTTTGGTTTCAAAGATCGTGGGTTCGATTCCCCACTCAGGCAGTCTGACATTTAAGTCCGAAAGGCAACGTAAATAGGTTGCATCCGTATTTAAATGAAAACTTGAAGATTGCTACCGAAAGTAACAATGCTCTAGTTTTCATTTACCTTGGATCTATTAGTCGGTGCGATTAACTTGGCGAATGTTTTGGTATGTTGATATTACTCCTTTGAAGGGCCGATCCATTCGGAACTCACATTCCCTTTTACCAGTTTTGGTTTTTGATATGATATACTTAACTAGCTGCGTAATTGTTTCATACTACGTAGCTGGCTTTGTCAGCTGATTGTTGTAAGTACGAGATCTCTGGTTTCCGGTCAACTCCTCGCAAAAATTAACCACACTAGAGATGATGGTTCACTACGCGGTCTGGTCGGTGCGAGTCGCATTGCGTAGCTGCTTTCGTGGCGGATGTGAAGTCACAGATGCTGATCCCGCCAAATCTATCCAACAGTCTTGGTGAAGAATATTACCATGAAGTGCGCGCTTTAAATTTGCGTATTTGTTTGGGGGACAAAAGTCAAAATCTTTAAAAAATAATCGGAAAAAAGTGGAGTAAACAAATTCTTCGGTCTAATTACGCCCCCGTCAGCCTTGTCTTCCTCCTACCCTCCCCCCTCCTCCCTAGTTTCCCCGACGGATACAACCCGGACTTTATCGAACAAGCATACCCGACGCATTCTACTTCAAACCTTTACGGTCAAATGAAGCACAGACTTCAACACCCCTTGACTCGGACTAGACATTCGGACGACGGCCTGGAATGTTGTAAAGTCGACTCGGTTTCCGTTTGCCAACCATGGGCAGGCCAAACAAATTCATCGAGATGTTTTCGAGGTCACCGCTGCAACCACCCACGTCATTATCTTCGTCATCGCCATGATCTCGGGTCAGATTTCAGCCGGCCAGCGTTGATACTGGTTCTCGGAGGGATTCAATATTGGGGCATGAAATTCCGTATATGCCAAAGGAGACTCTGGGTTTTCACGTTGGCTTGATGACGTTGGTTTAGAAGCCGTTAAAGAGCGATACCGTTAAAAAGAGATACCGTTAAAATGAGATACCGTTAAAAAGAGATACCGTTAAAATGAGATACCGTTAAAGGGAGATACCGTTAAAGTGAGATACCGTTAAAGCGAGATATCGTTAAAAAGAGATACCGTTAAAATGTGATACCATTGAAGAGATATACCGTTAAACAGAGATACCGTTAAAAAGAGATACTGTTAAAGTGAGATACCGTTAGAGAGAGATACCGTTAAAAAGAGATACCGTTAAAGAGATATACCGTTAAAGAGGTGTACCGTTAAAATGAGATACCGTTAAAAACAGATACCGTTAAAGTTAAATGCCGTTAAAGAGATATACCGTTAAAGAGATATACCTTTAAACAGGGATACAGTTAAAAAGAGAAACCGTTAAAGTGAGATACCATTAAAAAGAGATACTGTTAAAATGAGGTACCGTTAAAGCGAGATACCGTTATAGAGAGACACCGTTAAAAAGAGATACCGTTAAAATGAGATACCGTCCAAACGAAGAGCACATCATTTTTTTTCTAGATAATCCTCAAAAAGGACAGTCAGGGAGCCACAACGCTCTAGTCACCTACCATTCACTCGGCCCTCTGCTATAGAAATCCAATTTGTAATGTGGTGGTTAGCAGATATCGGCGATACCAAGAATTTATAGGGTTGGGGAGGAGAATTTGTGACTTAGACCCCTACTGAAAGGTCTGAGATTCATTCCTATTAGTTCCATCTAAATTTATAGAGGGTGCCATAAGTTTTATGTGGGAATTTCTACTCACTTTCAGTCTAAAATTAAACTAAACTAAACGAAACTAGCTTGTAGTTAATTATTATTTAGTTTAGCCCTAGTTGTAATTTAGTTTACTGTAGATTTGGGCTCAAAAATTAGCAAAAATTACCAGAAGGAACAAGTGGCGCCCTCTGAAAACTCGCATGGAACTAATAGGAATGAATGTAACACGTTTCAATAGGGACTTTTTATAATTACAAATTCTCCTCCACAACCCTATAAATTCTTAACGATACTTATATCGGGTTTCACTGCAATCTCCGTATGCTACGACCGGGGTTTGGCTACATGTGCTTACTTTCAATCAGCTACAGACTCCATCTTCACGTACTCTTGTGCCAAGGTGGAGTGAACAGAATTTCAGCAAGTGAACATCCATTTTCAATTGAGATATCAAAAGTAGGAACTTATTTTTAACAGTGGACTAATGAAAAGAAGTTGCCAATGAGAAAAAAAAATCATCCTAATGAAAAGTGTTTTTTTTAAACATTTATCTAATCGCCCTTAGCTAGCCAATGCTTTCTAAACCCCGATATTAGCAAAGAAAAACAAAGCCATAGAATTAAAAGCTAACTGGTACAACACACAATTAGTTCTTCTTTCGTTTTTAAATAATAAAAAAAAAAAACTTACTAACGATTCGACAGCTGCAGAAGATGGCCTTCTGATATCTGCTCCGTTACTTCTTTTCGCTCTTTTTATTTGTGGCTCAAGCGTCTTTTTCTCTTTAGCCGCTGGCTTACTGGAAGAGAAATTCTTTCATAAGCAAATCCACTCTTGACCTGTTCCAACAACATCTTCGTCGTTTGCGCACAAAAAAACTTTAATGTGGTTTAAAAAAAAGTAATAACAATAAATGAAATTCTGCAAGATATTGGAATACCCCTAAAACCAATTTTCCAGTGGTATTTTTATTTTTGTGTTGTGTTTGAGTGGCTTCGTAACGATCGCTTAAAAAAAATCCCTTCAAAGAGACTGATACGTTCTCCAACTAGATTTTGTACGTACTACCCCTTGCAACTTAAGAAATCCTCGTGAATTATCAGGGGCGTACTGGCCATACGGAAAAATGGGAAGTTTCCCGTGTGGCCTATGCTTCGGGGTATAAATTCAATGGGTCGACTCACGCTTGCAAACAAAATGACCCAATTTACTTCGTCTCCTTCAGCAAAAAATACAACAAGAATTATTTACAACGTGACATCGATCAACTTGAATTTGTCCTACAAGACCACAAAGCGCATCTCTGCCGCTTGTAGCTACCTTTTGCGAGTGTCTCTGGCGGTAAAACGTTTTTTCCATATATAGGAAGCTTCCCGCCAAAAGCCAAGTTACAAGTTGCAAAGAATGGAACGTCAGTCCACGTGGAAAAGTTGTTGCTTTTACGGTGTTCTAAGGCTGGCAAATGTTTCCGAAAGTTCCTGCTTGTCGAACGGGGTAATGACCCACAATTGCTGATAACTACTTAATAACTGTCATTAGGTGTTCGAATGGAACAATACGGCCAAACCTTACAGGGGGGCCTGTTGAAATGATCACTGATGTCTACGAAATGCCACAAAAGAGAAACCTACGTTAGCCATTTTTCGGACCTAAATGGCCCTTCCAGTACGTCTCTGGTGGGAATACAATACTGCGAATTGCCTCAAATAATTTTTTTTTTAATTTCTTTTACCATTGTGGCGCTGATTTCCGCCCTATTCCGCCCTTTTTAATGTTCCACGACACCATTCCATCGTCTCGACGAGACCTTTTCATTGCACCAAACACCTACTCAATACGTTAAAGCTGTAGGGATTTAGGGCGCGTTTATGCAGCGAATCGCCTTTGCATTCTCGCAGCTAGAACTCAATTGCGATGGCAAGGTGACATTGCTATGGTAACAACGCTAAATGGATTTGCTAAATCCGACATCGTTTGAGTAAATACTTGCAGTCTTATAATCCGTGCCAATAATATAAAGAATACCTCATGACGAAACAATTTTCCCAAACGCTTCTGAACTCTCGTTATTGGCTGTTTTCGTTGCGAGGCGACAGACATAAAACCGACGCCATGTTGGAATTTGAGGTGATTTCTAGCTTCTAGGTGCGAGAATGCAAAAGCGAGTGGTTGCATAAACGTGCCCTTAGAGCTAGGTGTTGCAGCCTGTTATTCGATAAATAGGCACTTTTAAAATTAACGGTCCTTTAGCCCACGAATACTGTTTCCGTATCCGTTTCCGTTTTTCAAACCTCCGATAACGCAACAAGACTGTCGTAACTTCAATCTTTGCCACATTCGTAATCAAAAAGCTGTATTTGGAAACACTAAAAATAAAAATAAATTAATGTTAAAAATTAATGTATAAACTTACAGGCACGTAGTTTATTTTAGATTGCAATTGATTACTTTCGATCCATGCCACTCACTACACAACGTATAGGAAGGGAGTCGCGGATTTAATTAATGCTAATAACGAACAGTTGGGATCCGGCCGCAAGTGGTATTTTTAAGAAAGAACGTTCGACATCCGGCTCTGCGTCTTCTCCAGTCGGCCGGTCGATCTAATTCAATTTCGAAAATCGTCGTCGGAAAAAAATCGTAATAGAAAAAAATAGTCGCGGCAAAGCTATCGGGGAGAAGGGCGCCGCTGAGCGGCGGTGGGCTCAATTGTCATCAATTGAAGCCAAAACCAATTATTTCCACGACACATTACCAATTCGATCATGTGACAAAATTGCTTCTACATCGACGTTTCTTCTTCCCCTTCTACGTTTCCTGACGAAATTGGAGAGAATTGTTCGGTTGATTCGCCTTTGTTTCCTTTGTTCTTCCATTCGGGATTTAAAACCGACCCAACGGGTTTCGGACCAATCCGCTCATTGAGTGGGGAAAA
>JAHWFP010191812.1:0-28736 GCA_023313725.1 Lithobius niger | reverse complement strand
TAAGCCAACAGCGAAAATCATACACAATCATACATGGCTGAGAAGTAATAGACTATACACAGCGCCGTCTATTCTTACAACTCTGAAGTGAAGCAGATTTTTCATAAAAGTAAAGCTAAAAACAAGCAGCTGCAGTCGCAACCGGTCTTCTGTACACTTCCGCGTCATACTTCCGGTTTCATTTATTCATTTCAACTAATTTTTGGATGCTGAATCTAATGATGAAAAGGTCTCTATCTGGTACACTTCCACAGATGATGGGGGTCACTTGTCGGTCACTTCCGGCCACTTCCGGACCACCACCAACGAAAATGTTGAGGTGCACACCTTTATCACGACCTGCAACAGTGATCTGTATTACATAACCTAAAGTAGCAAACATCACAATTACCAGTTAAAAAAAGGGCTGGTCATGGATTTTTGGCGTAATTGTAAGCTTTTATGCCTAATTTTTACCTGCCGTTTTAATTTCGTAAGTAGAAGCTAACGGAGAATGGGGTTAGAAAGTAAGCCTTTCATTCATGCAACACGGTGTCGCGATGCTAATCTGTGTCGTTAACGAAATCCTTTTGTTTTTTTAAGGTTGCGTGTCTTCTTGTAGTGGTTAAATCCGACGATCAAATGTTATTATTTCATTGAACTGCGTTGAGAAAACATATTAGGTGTAAGGAAAACAACGATGTTTTAATTTGCCATGTTTTTAGCCACTTGACTTAATACCACCTGAAAAAGGTGACGGACAAAGTGGTTGCTATAGTCTTCCCAGCGTTTTCTGTACAGAAGACTAAAATTGTAAAATAGGCGCAAATTTCAAAAGAAGCTGCAAAAAAACGCCGCATTGAAAAAGCTCAAAAAAAAAAAAAAAAAACAAATATCAAGCTAATCCCAAAAGGTTCAGTATAGTCATAACAGAATTTCCACGTTCAAAATGCAGGAAACGCTTCAAAAACGCCAGCAACCAGCCAGCAAAAACGCCAGCCAGGTGTTTAAAACAGCCCCAGCGAAACTGCGATGTGCTTATCTGGTACATTGTAAATATTCGTAAATATAAAACAAAATTCAAAAGAATCCTATGGTACTTCCTAAGTTTAAAAAAGTAGTTCCGAGTTTTAATAAGATTAAAACCGACCAACAAGATTTAAACGAATAACAGTGATCCCTCTTGGCTTCAAAAGATAAGAAAGATTCAACGATTCAAGACGATCCCCAACATTCAAACGAATCAAAACAATCCAAAGCATAAAGTGATTCGTTGAAATTAAAGATTCAAAATGACTCCAAGATTCAAACGATTCACACCGATCCTTAAGCATAAAAACTCATAGATATTAAAATAATTCAAATCAACCCCAAGATTCAAACGAATCGCAACGATCCTGAAACATGAAATGAGTCGTAGAAATTAAAAAGATCCAAACTGACCCCAAGACTCTAACGAATCACAACGATCCCAAAGCATCAAAAGAGTTGCAGGTACTAAAAAGATTAAAAACTACCCCAAGATTAATTTGAATAACTTCATGTAGATTTTCGAAAATATGTATGTTTATTTACCTCGTTCAAACCCTCGCTGTGCGTTATATTCAATCTATCACAAATAAACTGCTGCACATCTTCCCTCGATTTGCAAATGGATTCTGTCTCTAGGGATTTGCTGGCAGATTCATTGACGGCTGAACGCGGGAAATCAGGTAGTATATTGTATATACAAGAAGAGCATCTTGTATATACAAGAAGAATATCTTGTATATACAAGAAGAGTATCTTGCATATACAAGAAGAGCATATTGTATATACAAGAAGAGCATCTTGTATATACAAGAAGAGCATCTTGTATATACAAGAAGACCATCTTGTATATACAAGAAGAGTATCTTGTATATACAAGAAGAGCATCTTGTGTATACAAGAAGCTTCTTGTATATACAAGAAACTTCTTGTATATACAAGAAGAACATCGTGTATATACAAGAAAGTATCTTGTACATACAAGAAAGTTTTATTTTGCTTCATGTCGTTTACAGGGCTCCGTACACAGCAGACTTCATCTCTTGCTCTCAAATTCTTCCGGTAAGCTATCAATCACGTTGCTTAGCAACAAGCCCAACCTCCAGCCGACTGTCTGTCGCTCGCGTCACTATGACGTCACAACACTCACAATACTAAAATCGCATCATCTGGGGTCCGCGTGCCTACGTCAGCAAGACCTACACGCAGGTATATAACAAAACCGCGCTAGCATAAGATAGCCATGCTCACCTGACGATCGCCATCAGTCACTACGCCGGTTCAGGGAATCGGGATGCCTCTTCACTGTCTTGCCGGGCAGAAAGGTAGTAATAGCAAAACTATGGACTTAGGCCAGTTTAAACTTTAAATTGAATTTTTTGAAACTTATTCAAATTTTAAATTTTAATTTAAAATCTAAGGCAGTTTTCACTGCATAGTTAGAGTACACGGGACTCTTACTAAAAACTAAACATTTTTTTTCTCTAACTCGTTGTAAACGGCAACAGTAAGTTTTTCACCAACTACGTAAGTAACAATGAAGCAGTTAGGACTTCAGTGACGGAGCTCTGTTAGCTTGCCGGTAGTGGGGTGTTGGATTACTAAAAAGTATTACAGGATACTTGCTTTTTATGTAAAGTTCTAGGTTGAACAAATAGACGCTCATAGACAATATTTTTTCAGACCCCGACGTATGCCCTTTGGCATACGATTTTAAAATGTCGTTTTACAATACCACTGCTGTTCCTGAAGGTTCTTGTATTGTTGGTAACTTTATCGATAAGTCCGTTTCTTTTGTTCATCTAAATGTCAGGGACTTTTCTACTCAGAACAAATTCGATAAATTTGTATACATTCTTAATGCCACTAATGCTGAATTCGATGTCATATGCGTCACAGAAACATGGTTCAACGATCAAAATCATGGTGTTTGTAACCTAGACGGTTACACTTTTATAGCAGAAAACAGAATTCTAAAAAAGGGTGGAGGTATTGGAATGCTAATTAAAAACTGCTACAGCTTCCAGGTTAGACATGACTTAAAGTTTTCTATTGATGAATTGGATGGCCAGGGTATGTTTTTAGAAATTACTTTTGGGCACCATTTGTATGTTGTTGGAGTGGTCTATAGGCCTCCAGCTGGCAACATGCTTAATTTCAGCAGTGCATTTAGTTTTACTATAAACAAAATTTGTGCAGAGAAAAAAAGAGGTTATATTTTAGGAGACTATAATGTTGACTTAAATAAGTATGTGTCTGATTACGCCATTTCATCTATTGTCAATGATTGGCTTTCTGTAGGATTTGTTCCAATTATCACAAAACCAACTAGAATTACAGACTCCTCTGCTACGAGAATTGACAATATTTGGACGAATCATTTGAGCAAGGGAACTTATACTGGCATTATCATCTCTGATTTCACCGATCATTTTCCAATCTACGTGTTCTTAGAATCTAATAAGCTTAGTAAAATACATCCTTGCTATAAGATTAGGCGACGTTACTCTGAAAAAGGTTATAATAATTTGGTTGAGGGCTTAAAGAATGAAATGTGGAACGAGTTAAATCTTAAAGATGACTTAGACCTATTGTACGAAAATTTCTTAGCCAAATTCACACATCACTTGGGTATTGCATTTCCCATAATTGAGCCCAACTTTAAAAATGAAACTACCATCAAACGAGTTAAAAAGGACTCAAGAGTGGGTGTCTCCAGAACTGCAAAAACAAATCAAAATGAAAAATAAGTTGTACAGGAATTACATTACGAAACCAGATGCTAATAATAAAGAGAAATACAAATCTGCATACAAAAAAGTTCACATCCTTATTAAGGAAGCAAAAAATAATTTTTATGGCAACCTTTTTAAAAACAATAAAAATAATAGCAAGGAATTATGGAAAGATTTGAAAAAACTTACAGGTACCCATAAACCCCATAACATGACTTTTCCACATGCTAGCCAGAATTCCAATGAAGCTCCTGGGTTGGCTGCAGAATTGAATTTGCACTTCGTCTCCATTGGACCTAATTTGGCTGCTAATTTGCCTACCGTGCCTCATGTGGGAAATACAGGAACCAAGTTTAACGATTCACTTTTCTTGTGGCCTACCGACGCATCTGAGATAGAGGGCATTATTAGGGCATTCCCAGACAAAAAAATCAAGTGGTTTTGATGACATTAGCATGTTACTGGCCAAACGGTGTTGTAGGTATTTGTCACCACCTCTTGCACAGCTCATAAACAAATCTCTTATGACAGGTTGTGTTCCGAACCAGCTCAAAAAAGCAAAGGTTATTCCTCTATACAAATCTGGTAATGTTAATGATTTTTGTAACTATAGGCCCATTTCTTTGTTGCCTGTTTTTCAAAAGTATTTGAAAAAGTAGTATATAAGCGTTTACATTTCTTTCTGGAAAAACACCATCTGTTGAGTGACAATCAATTTGGTTTTCGCAGGGGTAGATCTACAGTTCAAGCACTACACACTGTCGTTAATAAGGTTATCGAAAACATTGAACTAGGTAACTTTACCGTGTCTGCTTTTTTGGACTTATCCAAAGCCTTCGACACAGTAGACCACGATTTACTTTTAAAGAAGCTTTCCTCAATTGGTATCAGAGGTGTTACTTACAATTGGTTTAAAAGCTATCTAGTGGGTAGAACACAGTTTACGGATCTAAATGGAGTTCAGTCTCCACTGCTGGGAATTACTTGTGGAGTGCCACAAGGGTCCATCTTGGGCCCAATACTTTTCTTGGTGTACATTAATGATATTTTTTCTTGTAGCAAACAGTCGTTCGTAGTTAGCTTTGCAGATGATACCACGTTAGCATATTCCGGAAAAGACTTGAATGTCCTTATCAGCCACGTTAACTTTGATCTTAAAAGATTTACCCACTTCTTTGATTCTACAAATTGTCATTAAATGCAAAGAAAACTAAATACATGATAATGGGATCGAGTCAAAAAATTGCGCAAATTGATCAAAATGAGGCACACGTCATCAAAATTGCGGACGTAGTACTCGAAAGAGTGAGAAATGTTCGCGTTTTAGGTATTGTCCTTGATGATATTCTTTCATGGACACCACAAATTAACTATGTGTGCAGTAAAGTTGCCAGAGGATGTGCTATCCTGTCTAGAGTGAAAGGATTTGTTCCATCTAAATTATTAAGAATTCTGTACTTTGCATTTGTCTATCCCTTAATTTTATACGGGATTACTGTTTGGGATGCAGTTTCTAACCGCAAGCTACAACGTATTCTTGTACTTCAAAAAAGAGCAGTAAGAAGTATTGCTAAGCTAAGACAACTTATGACTACCATTCTTTGCCTCTGTTTAGGAAGTTTGAAATTATTAAGGTTGCTCAACTTTATCAATACAATGTTTGTCTTTATATGCACAGCCTTGTTTACACTGCCAGCGAAACTCGGTCTTGCTTCAACAGGCTTATCCGTGTGAAAACCTTCCACGATTGTCCCGATTACAACACCCGTAATTGTGATAAGCTCGTCTTACCAAGGTGTAGAACTGACCATGCAAAACGCAATCTCACCTACACGGCTGTAAAAATCTGGAACTGTCTCCCTCTAAGTATCAAGCAGGTGAAAAATACCAAAAAATTTGCCTTTACTTTAAAACAGTTTTTTATACATCTTAATGAATAGCTATTTTCATGCTGGTCTCTTCTTAATATGTATTCATTCTTAAATTTGCTAATTAGTCGTTTCTGTCCGAATTGTAGGTTCTCCTATTTATTCATAAACAATTATATATGTGTTTATATATATATATATATATATATAGTTTAATTTGTTTTGTTTCACCACGTTAAGCATTTACACGTTGCTAATACTGTATTTAGGATCCCATTGCCTTTTGTATTTTGTTACCATATTATGCTTTGACGTTTTGTATGTATAATGGGTTCTTTCCTATAAAACAGGTTCGTAAGAACCTCGGGAAGTTTTCCCTTATGTTTTCACATAAAAATAAAATTCTATTCTATTCTATAATTGGATTACTAAAAAGTATTGCAGGATACTTGTTTTTTATGTAAAGTTCTAGTAGAACAAACAAACTTTGATTCTATTCAAAATTCTATTCAACTGCCCTAGAACCAGGATTCGCTATTAAACCCACCTGGTGGCAGCCGTAATCATTATTGGAGATATAGTAAATAGTTAGCATGCTCAGGCATCAGAGTTCCCTACTCCCTACGCCGGGTCTGTAGAGAGCAGGCTTGTTTTCCGCGAAAGTAAAAACAGCCACCCAATTACTATAAAAACTGCTAGAAGAGTACACCAGATGGCAGTGCAAGATTGAGAGCACCTTGGAACCAGTCTACACCGCTACACCTGGCATTATTTCCTGGCTTAACTCCTACCTACTCCTTTGGTGGCAACGGGTCGTCCTTCGTGGTTCCTCCACTCCTTGGCTTCACGTTACCTCTGGTGTTCCTCAAGGCTCCGTTCTTGGTCCCCTCCTGGGCGTCTACCAATTCCCTTCTTTTTCATACTGATAAATGTTATGTCCTTTACCTTGGGAATAATAATCCTCACTTTCCTTACTATCTTTCTGGCAAACCTATCACTCCTGTTACTAATCATCCTGACCTTGGGATCCTTATTGATGACGCTCTAAATGTCAATCTTCACACTGAAAATGTCATCTCCAAAGTCTTTCGTAAAGCCCATTTTGTACTGAAACGTTTCTCCAACCTTACACCCTCCCTGCTTGCTATATATATATATAATTACACAAGAGCCGCAACACATCTGCGGCGCAGCAGCCATCAGCAGCCATTTGCAGCGCAGCAGCAAGCAGGACATAATGATGCCATCTCCGCCATCTACCGACGGAACAGCAAATTATAAGAGTAGCAGCCAAGCACCGCTGAGATAGTAGCTGCTCCCGGAAAGCAACGGCCAGCAGCGCGAACATACGATTCCATCTACCGACCGAAAGGCAAATTAAATGAGGGGAGGGGGGGGGGGGAGAGCAAGACGACGTGGGATGAGCGAGCGAAGCGAGCGACTCCGCTAGTTTTACATAAAACCATTCTCCTCCATTTTTGGTTACTGCTCCCAAATTTGTCGTCCCTACAATCTTTACTCACTTAATCGTCTCGAAAGCTGCCAACGTCGCCTTACCAAATGGTGTCACACTATTCGTTCCTTACCTTATTCCGATCGTCTACGTAAACTTGGGCTTTCCTCCATTCACGATCGTTTTCGTTGTGGCGACATGATACTTACCTACCAAAATATTCACAATCTTCTTGATGTGGCCCCTGTTCTTTCCCTCATTCCAAATGTCAACTTCACTCGAGGCCACCCACTCCGTATTCTTGGACTAAACTGCGCTTTCACTTTTTCATGGAAAGGGTTGTTCAACCCTGGAACTCCCTCCCTCAATCTGTTGTTTGTGCTCCTTTACTCAATGCTTTCAAATCACGCTATTACACTCTAGTTGCTTAACTTCTTTGGGGTTCTGGGGGGGGGGGTGCTTCGTGCACCGTCAATTTCTATTTCTATGGCAAAAATTGAATTGCCAGGCAAAACTGTAGTCCACCCCGTAGTCGTAGCAAAACCGTTAGGTCACCAATGCTTGTTAGGGGGTGACATCAAAGGTCTGTATGGTGTGATAGTCGATGGAACGGACGAGATGTGGTATTGGAAGGATATCCCTAACGTCCACTATCCTTTCTATAAAATGGAACTAAAACAGACTTCAGTTAACTTTATTAAATGTTTGGATCCAGCCATCAAGGAGAAACTCTCAGCTGCTCTTTTGACTGAACACCAACAAAAAAGGTTTGGGGATATGTTGGAGGAATTTCCACCGGCCTTTAATCCCGAACCTAGGTTAACTCACGTCTCAGAACACCATTTAGACACAGGTGATCATCAGCTCGTTTCATCTAGCCCATACTACCTTCGTCCTGAAAAGCGAGAAGCACTCAACGAAATCTTGAATGACATGATTCGTCGTGGCCAAATCGTTCCTCATTCCGGTCCTTGGGCAGCCCCTGTCATCGTTAGCAAAAAGAAAGATGGTGGGTGGAGGATGATAGTGGATTACCGGAAAATTAATGAAATTACCAGAAAAGATAAATATCCTTTAAACAGGATAGATGAACTCCTGGATACCTTGGGACAGCCCAAATTTAATTATTACTGTTCTTAATTTGCAGAGCGGATATTGGCAAGTCCCCTTGAGCAAGTCGTTCCAAGACAAGGCTGCTTTTATGACACCAGCAGGTTTGTTTAAACCGACGGTGATGATGTTTGGTATCAACGTTCTCTCGACTTATCATCTTTTCATCGACATGAGAGAGGATGGGGTAGTCGCGTACCTCGATGATATCATAATAGCTTCTGTAATAGATTTCTGTGCTGCGGCATGATTGGAGAGGATACCCGGACTCCAAACATCAAAAACCTCGGGAAAAACTCAGTTTTTCTGAAGCTCCCTTCTTAAGGTCCCCCCCCCCCCGCCTGCCAAAGAACCCATCTTTGAGCGTGGAGTTCTACATGAAGTTACCAACAGAATCGGCCAATCATAGTCTCCCTTAATAGCCACACACTCGAACTTTATTCCTGTGAAAACAGAACATTAAATTTTCTTCTGGTTCGTCCACAGCATCCTTAAGAAAAAGTCACCAAACTGGGCCATAGCGCTCACACTTCCGGCCGCCGTAACTTCAAAACTCATGTACAGATGTAATTATTTCTCTTTATTTCATTATAGGGTGTGATGTATGAGGGTGGCAGTCATACACTTGTGGGTTCACTAAGGCATAGTAAGGTCTATGAACAACTGTGCAGTAGGCTAACACTTGAAGGACTACCATTGTGGTGCCTCTATGACGACACCACAATACAACCAACTAATAAAAAAAGAAGAAAATTCTTAAGTCTAGCTGAAAAATAAATATGCATTATTTTGAAGACATGAATTTTTTTATTAGTCACTGCCTACTTTAAGTTGTAATTATTATGAAGAAAATGTGTCGCTTTCAAAGAGAGAACTAAACTTTTTTGTGAAAGCTTGTAACCCCCCCCCCTTAACTCAACAAAATATCTGAAATTCAAATGATGCTTGAAAACTGGAATCATGAAATACATCTGATTTTATTATTATAACAAATCTGGCTTGTAGTTGATAATTTCGACTAAATTTCGGTAGTGTTTCCTTTTTTGGCTTTTAAGTTATAACAACAACTGCTGTTCACAACGGAGTTGACTTATTGCAAACATGTGGCTGCTGAGTACCCATCTGTTGGTTAGTTACAGACGCGTTAGGTCACGCCGGAGGCTGTTTCAGCTCCCAAAGCAGTTGTCCGGTCATGAAGGAAATATTTACATGAAAGAGAAAAGAAACATGTATTAAAACCGAGGAATCAGTTTTCCTCACGAAAAACTAGAAACACTACATGTTGCCAACCATAGGCACAAGAATTATTTACAAGGTCAATCCCTAGCACGATTAACAATTCCAAACACATGTTGCGAGCATCGCACAAGACGTAGAAAGGATTACGAACACTTATATTAGCCTACAGTTATTTATTAAATATTGAGCTTGTCCGGAGCTCGTTTTGTTCGCTTCGGACGACCTAACGCTATTGGAGGCTGCACTGCATCATCTGCATGTGGTGAAGATGGTGCAACCTTACGCTTCCTCTGTTGGCTTTTCACCGTAGCGGGCTCCGATGGTTTAGCAGGAGACTGCTTTGTAAGTAAAGGAGGCTCCAGGCCACCTGTCGCTCCAATATCTCGCTGGGAGGCACTGAAGTTTTGCGACATGGCTAGCTCACTTGGAACAGTGACGTCATCAGACTCGCCCACTGGCTGTGTGTGGGGTGATTTCGACTGGATTGTGCTGACACCTGGTGCTGCAACTCGTAAATTGTCAGGTGAGGTGCTTTTGATTGGTGTAGCTCCCTGCCTGGCAACGGTGGAACGCCGTGATTGGCCCACTGACTGCCGCCTACAATTTGAATGCTCGTGAATCACCTGATCATGACGTGACGTACCAACAAAATACCGCTTCTTTGAAACTACGTGTTCTTTCGAATTAACCCCCTCAATATTCATGCCACAATTGACAGAATTTTTAGCCGGTTATGTGCGGTTTGTGACAATTCTACGGCATCAATGGAATTAATTCTTGGGCGCAGCTAGTCGCGATGCTTACGTATTTCAACAAGCTCTTCTGTAAGTACACTATAGATTAAATGAGATAGTTTCTTTTTGATAGACCCCCTTGACCATAGCTTAGGGTTAGTTTTGCTGTAGTCACGATACCAGATTTTATCGCCAACTTGATAGTTAACTGACGCACGATGTTGGGTGCTTTTAATCTGTTTTTGTTGGTTTCTTTTTACAACGGACACACGGTCAGGGTAAAGCAAATCCAATGTGGATTTTAATTTTCGGTTGAAGAATAATTTACCAGGTGTAGCTTGGGTGGTAGAACTTATCGTGATTCGTGACGATAATAAGTATGCATTTATACTTTCCTGTACAGAACCCCGCCACCGCCATCTGTGATGTATGAGGGTGGCAGTCATACACTTGTGGGTTCAACTAAGGCATAGTAAGGACTATTAAAACTACTGTCCCGCCGAGCATCGGAGCAGCTTTGTAGACATGTTTAAAATTTCGGACATAAATTTCGGCTAATCCGTTAACCTATGGCGCAAAAGCCGGGCCTGATAGGTGTTGGATTCCGTTAATCGTTAACCATGATTTAAACTCTTTAGAGGTCCACTGCAGGCCATTGTCGCTAACTAAGGAATCCATCAGCCCGTATTTGGCAATGTGGTTATTCAGAATATCAATAACTTTAGCTGAAGTGGTAGTTTTCATTTTATGCACGAACGGAATTTTACTGTGTGCATCTACTAGGATTAGAAACATGAAATTGTCCAACAGTCCTAAGAAATCAGCGTGATATCTAGAATTTGGCTTTTGCGGATACTCCCAGGTACTGCAGATTGAGTATCATTAAATTCTTGGCAATTAAAACACGATTTAACTTTGTTTTCAATATCTGCGTCAATAGAAGGCCACCACACCTTAGACCTAGCCAAGCTCTTTAATTTAACAGTACCAAGGTGTTAACTGTGCAAATCTTTCAAATGTGACGTTTCAAAGCTGTCGGCACGATGATTCTGAACCCCCCAAAAAGTCTGTCACTTTCAATCGAGATTTCATTGCAGCGCGTGAAGTACGGCTGCATGTCAGGATTATCACACACTTCAGGCCAGCCACGATTAACGTAACGGTATATTTTAGATAATAAATGGTCACGCTTGCTTTCCATAACCAAAGCTTCGTTTAGCACTGGTAACTTGGAGATGGTTTCCAACGCTAGTACATTGTACTGTTCTTCAGCCTCTTCAAACTCCTTGTCGTTAGGGAGTGGAAGTCTAGACAGCATCAGCAGTTAAATTCTGCTTGCCTGGTATATGTTGAAAGTCGTAATCATAAGCATTAAGCATAACCGCCCAACGTTGCACACATGCTGCTGCCGTCTGTGGGATACTTTTTTTAGGGCCGTAAATCCATATTAAAGCCTTTTGGTCAGACTGCAATATAAACTTCTGACCGTAAACGTATTCATGGAACCGTTTAACTCCCCAAGCCACGCTGAGAGCTTCACGATCAAAATGACTGTAACCTTGTTCGGTTTTGGTTAGCTTTCGTGAAGCGAAAGCTATTGGACGTGATTCGCCATTAGGCATGACATGCATCAGGCACGCCCCCACCCCACAGGGTGAGCCGTCACAAACCAGTTTAAGCTTTAATTTTGGGTTGTAATGTACCAAAACTTTTGATTTGACAAATAGTTCTTTTACTTTGCTAACAGCTTGGTCACATTCAGTCCCCCACGTCCACTTTACTTTAGGGCTTAACAACCGGGTAACAGGGGAAAGAATATGAGCAAGGTTATGCGGCAAGCTTTCGTCTTCGGTGCTTCCGCAGGGTTATCTGCCTCGGATTAACTCAGTCGGTTTAGGTTTAGACTGCATTTATTATCGTCAATAAATGCCCTGCTCACCTGAGCGTCGATTTTAGGTTGGGTGATTGCGGCTTCTTGCGTCCTCACTCTCTCGTCTCTCTCCACTCTTCTCTCAGTCTGCATCTCCCGCCTGGTGGCGAACTCTCGCACGTGGCGAGTGGCGGTCAATGCCCACTGAGAACTCGCCACAAGCACCCCCTCCCCGAAATCGACCTCCGGGCGATGCTAGAGCAAGTACAAAGGTTAAGACTTACATCATCAGTAACTCGAAAATCGAACAAGAAACATTCAAAAACAGATATACTACTAACTACTAACTACTAGAAATTACTAACTTTAGGTTAAACTATCAAAGAATCGCAGTGTCGAACAAACGAACACTGATCAAGATTATCGTGCGGTACCTGTCCAACAAGGCACCATTCAGATGGTACAACTTTCGAAAAAGGAAAAATCGCGCTGCTGTCAGATTCTTGCTGGAAGATTCTACACATTCTGTAACGCAGCGGTTTCCGAATCTGTCTCTTCGGTCGGTTAACCTTAGTTGTAACCGCACCTTTAACACATGGAAAGGTAGGTCGTGTCTTCTGAGCAACACCTCTACGTGGAGACGAGGGTTGGGTAACAACACTGTCATCTTCGTCAACGTCTGACCACTCACTGTCATCGTCACTGTGAACTTCCTGAAGCACTTGTGGTCTCGGAATAAACTCTGGAGCATCAACGGAAAGTTTGTTAGATGTCGAAGCAACACTGGTATCAACGGAAAGTTTATCAACACCACTATCACTTGTTTCACCAACGGAAAGTTCGTCAGCGGAGCTTCCTCTAAGAACACTGCGCACTCCATGTTTCACCATGATGAGAGCCCAAACATGAGAAGTAGGTGTCATACTGTAGACGTGGATCTGATTACGCACATCATTGGGATCAGTCGAACTTTAAAGACTGTAGAGGAACTGAGTCAGACGCTTCACAACTCTGAAGGGTCCTTCGAATTCAAGTTTTCCATCGTTGGCAATCCTTGTGAAAAATTTTACCTCTTCACCTATCCTGTAGTAGGGTAAACAGTCGAATTCGCGATTCTTTTGCCAAACATACTTGTTGCCTCCCTGTAGCTTATCAGCTGGGTCATCCGAAGGTATCGGAATGTCACCAGGGTAGAGTTTCTTCACAGGCAAAGTCTTTGCACCACAGACAATATCTTCGATGTCGGGGTGGAAAAATTGTTCCGCTTCTTCCTCAAGGCGTCGTACATCATCATATTCGTCCATCATGCTCACTGGGTCATAACACGGCTCTAAATCAACAACATTGACAGTCCGCATATCGTTCAAGTTATCTATGTTCTGCACTACATAGTTGAGGCCGCGCTTTCGTTGAAGAATGCGATACGGCGCAAGATAAACTGACGCTAATTTCTTCGATATGCCTTTCGAAGCATCAGATTTGAAGTGAGCCTTCAATTTCACGAGCTTGTTCACGGCGAAGTGGTAGTCTCTTCGTCTGGCGTCATAGGTGATCTTGCACTTCTTCGCAGCCTCTTGCAGGTGCGCTCTCACAAGATCTCTGGCATCATCAAGGTGACGTTGATGATCCTCTAAATACGCATCAAGGGTCTGGTTGGGTTTCTGGGTCGGAAGACATACTAACTTCGAAACAGACCAAGGGTCTTGTCCATACACAAGAAAGAATGGTGTGTTGCCAGTACTAGTGTGTGGAATCGTTCTCAAGGCAACTTCCAAGTTGGGTAACAACGGTCCCCATGCGTTGTGTTTCATACCAACGTAACGATCTTATGGCATTCTTCAGTGTTCGATTAACTCTCTCTGTTGCGTTTGATTGGGCATGGTACGCGCAGATCTTCCGTAATTCCATGTTAGTCAACTTCGCTAACTCCTCAATAAGCTTTGACACAAAAGCCGGGCCGTTGTCTGAGATTAGTACTTGCGGTGGACTCTGTTTCTGACGACTTCTTTGAACAGATGTACCGCTGCTGCTCTTGCTGTAGCATGGCGAGTGGGCACAAACCATACCCACTTGGTAAAGTAATCAACTATCGAGAGTACGTAACAGTTCCCTTGGGTAGTGGCAGGCATGGGGCCAACAAAATCGATTCCCAAGTGCGACATTGGTGCCGTCGGTATCACTGGAACCATCTTCCCTTTCTTTGTCTGCTGGGTAGGTTTTGATACTTGACATTGGTGGCAGGACCGAACATAACGTTTCGCATCCCTGAACATCCCAGACCAGAAAGCTATGGATCTCAGTCGCTCTATTGTTTTCGCAATGCCGAGGTGACCGGATTGAACAGCATCATGTTGTTCCGAAAGGAAAGAGTGACAAAGGGTGCGGGGTACATAAATCCGTACCGTAGTCTGTCGAACTTACTTCCCCTGTCCTTGAACGATTTGTCTTCATAATACACCACACCATCATGAATCTGAAAGTTCTTCTGTACATGGTCGAGTTTCTTCGCAGAGAATCTTAGTTCGAGTTAGTTGTGAGAATCTTAGTTACGAGCGTGATTTTCAGATCCTTGCCTTGTTCTGCACGCAACAAGTCTTTGCTGTCGACCGGTAGCTTCGGTTTCAGCCTGATTTTAAATATCGGCAAAGGTGCTCTAGACAAAACCTCAGCTACAACGTTCGTTTTTCCAGGGCGATGACAAACTGTATAATCGAACATTTGCAAACGCAAAGCCCAACGTGCAGTCCTTCCTGTGTTGTGCTTGTTACTCAAGGCCCATTTTAACGCTTCGCAATCAAGATAATGTCTCCAGCGGTCGATCGCTGTCACAGCCGCGAGAGCCTCCTTTTCAAAAGTCGTATAGTTACGCTCTCTGTCACTAAGAGTTCTACTGTAGAATTCAATCGCACGACGTACGCCGTTCTTCTCTTGCGTGATCATCGGTCCGATGCCTTCATCACTTGCGTCTGTCTCGACTTGAAAAGGTTGCGAGTAGTCCGGTAACTGCAATGCATCCGAGTTGACAATCCTCGTCTTAATAGTCTGGAAGGCTTCGTCCGCTTCCGGTGACCACAGTAGCTTCTCAGTCTTTCTAATCAGGTGCGTCATCGGTCTGACTATGGTTGAGAAATTCCTTACAAACTTTCGAAAATAATTCGCCAAACCCATAAAACGTTTGTAGACCTTTCACGTCTTTTGGTTGAGGGTAGTTCGTGACAGCAGCAATATGCTCTCCTTTTAGATGGATTCCTCTTGCCCCAACTGTAACTCCTAAGACTGTCATTATAGGTAGGCAAAAGTTACATTTTGACCGTTTCAGCGTGAAACCGTGTTGCCTAAGTCTGCTGAAGATTTTCTCGATGGCAGCAAGATGTTCTTCCCAGGAAGCAGTGGCTACAATTATGTCATCAACATAAAGTACACACACTGTCCCTATCAAGTCTCCGAGTGCCTTGGTCAGGGTCCTCTGAAACACTGCCATGGAGTTTTTCAAACCAAAAGGTAAACATTTCCATCTCCAAGCGCCTTCACTACAAATGAAAGTCGTGCAATCTCTGGATTCCTTCGCAATGGGTATCTGGTGAAAGCCAGAATGTCCGTCTAGCACAGACACATACGTTTTGCCTGCTAGGAATTCGAGCATCTCTTCTATGCGAGGCATGGGGTAACTATCGTTCTCCAACTGATCATTCAGCATGCGATAGTCCAAAATGGGACGGAAGGCTTCATCAGTCTTCCTTTTCATGAAGAACAAACTTCCCCATTGACTCTCTGAAGGTTCAATCCTATCCTCCCTTTCCAGCTCTCATATCATCTTCTGCATCTCGCGCTTCATCTGCGGCGATTGACGATGGTACTTGGCTACAAAAGGTCGAGGCTCTGACTTGAACTTGATACTGTGTTCGGTTAAATTGGTCAAACCCGATCTTCCAGGGAATATGTCTGCATTCTTGTCCAACATCTCGTCGAGTTGCAAGAACTGTTGAGGTGTCATCATATTAAAATGTCCATCTCCATCGCTGGATAATGTCGCAATCTTCCACATAGGTGTATTGTTACAGGACGCGTCCTTACCCTTGTGCCATTCTCTGAGCGGGAAAGGTGCGTTGAAGTTCGTATTGAAGTATGCTCTTCTGTTAGCTATGTCGAGAACCAGGCCTGACTTCATCATGTAATCTGTTCCCAAGATACATTTATCGTCAAGGTCTTTGAAGATCACAAAGTCAACAGTCGTGTGACGTCCGTTGATCATCACTGTGAGGGTAACTTCTCCCAGTGGTTGCAAGCCATTTTCTCCACTTGCAAGTTGAAAAGGTGCGCCCTCGTACGGTCGCATGACTTCATTCGGTGCGATGACCTTGAACCAAGATTCTAACAAACCACTGCGTTTAGCACCTGAATCTAGACAGCAGGCGAAAGTCGAGCCTTTAATCATAACATCAATGTAAGACTAATCATTCTTAATTAGCACCCTACGAGCTGGAAGCTCATCGTTTTTTGAGGGGCAATCACGTTGAATGTGACCCACTAAGTTACATTTTCTGCAAATCTTATCTCTTACCCAAACTTCATGAGGTAACCAACCCTTCCTGATTGATTTAGGTTTAACTACCCCAGGTAAAAAATAGAAAAGCCCAGCATTCTGACTACCCGAAACGCCCTCAGAATGCGACTTATCCTGAATACATGTGTTCGGTTTAGCACTCTCATCAGAAATGACTTGAATTCCTTCCCGAGTCTGAACCTTACCTGCAGCAGTTTGAGACAGTCCAACTGGAGCAGTATCGTTGGCACCAGGTTTTACCCCTGAGTTTAAATTAGGATTGGACACATTCAATCGTGCACTTTGTCGTCCGCTAATCGGCTGTGCAGGGACACCCCTATCACTAAAGCTAGCAGAAGTTTCATTCGAAGAAGGTGCATTCCTTAAAGAAGCATGCAAAACAGAATTAGACATAGGCAAATTCAATGCAGAGTTCGTTGCACAGTCCACACTCGTACTGTGAGTTTGTTTAAAATTGCGAGAAATTGTCTTCTCACGCGAAGGAAATTTATGCCATGAAGGGCGTTTTGGGGTCTTTACTAGCAACAAAATCACGAACGTCCTGAGATAGGCCTTCAAGAAACATTTGTATGATACTCGCGTCATCAAGGGGACGAGTTAGTTTATTACACTTGCTCAGAATCGCAGCCAAGAATTCAAGAGGTGTTTGATTGGTCCGTTGTTGCATAGTTGCAATCTCAGCTAAAAGAATGCCATCAGACTTGTACTGCATAAAATCTTCACGAAAAACTGATTTAACGTCAGCCCAAGACAAAGTCGGAGTTGCATAAGCGTCCCACCACTCCTTGTACTTCCCTAGGAGCACTGAGCGAAGAAATGTATGTAGCGGTACACCTTCCAGCTGCATTTTACATACATAAACATCCATGCGGTCGATCCATTCCTCTAGCCTCGTTTCTGGATTCAATTGCGGTGGAAGCAAGTGAATCGTACTTAATGCCTGAGAAAAAGCTGCAGTCATGGACAATGGTGAAGCATCATCTGCAGGAGCAACAACAGTAGAAGCTTGTGAAAACAGTACTACATTCGGTACAGGCGTAGTGACAGTTACAGCAGAAGAAACTGTATTTGAAGCAGGTAATGTGCTCATAGATGGAGCCACATAGTTACTGGGTACCGTGCTGGTTGCATTTACCTGTGAAGAACTAACAATCGGTGTACTCGCAACATTTGAAGAAGCAACAAGTGTGATACTAGGACTAACACATGTACTAACAGTCGTTTGTGTCATCATAGATGGAGCTACACTTGACATGGGTGTAACAGTCTGAGGTATACCAGAAGTATTGCTAACAGGAAAACTACTATTAACATTCAAATTCTGTGGAGCAGTAGAAATTGCAGCCAAGATTTTATCAACACTACTCTGAAAATCAGCTCTCGTGTTGGAATGAGAAGCATTCTCAGTAAGAGATTGTTGCAAAGTTTGAGCAAACTTATCCATTTTTGCATCAACACCTTTCTCATATGTCTGCAGTTGTTTCCTAACAGCACTCAAAGAAGTATCTAGCCTAACCCCCTGGTTTTGCAGTTCAGAAGCAAATTTTTGCATTAATTGCTCCTGTTGCTTTAATTTATCAGTCAGCCTATCAATCTGCTGATCCACCGTAGGTACAACACAGTCAAGAACAGAAGAAGCACTATTTACATCATCGTTACTAAGAGGTAAAATTGCGTTGGTTTCAGAATCGCCATCACGCAATTCAGAATGGTGCAAATCATTATTGCCTTCATCAACACTATCATTACCTGATTCCCGTGCTGGCCACATAACATCAGTTAATTTATTTAGTCCAAAGGCACTAGAAATCGGCGAAAAAAGTCCACATTCGATGCTGTCGCATTTTCGCTGGGGGCCGCCATTTTATTTACAACGACGCCACCTATCGCCGCATCTGACAACATGAATGAGTCCTCCATGCCGCTGCACTCACTAGCGATCCTCGTTGACTACGTGCGTAACAGAAAATAGTTCCCAATGCACATTCGGATTTCATAACATAAGACACTAGAAATAACTGTAATGTTTTTGCAGCACCAATAATGCATTGCACAGCAACACTCTAATGCGATATCCATTGAAATCAAAAGTTGGAGACATAAATACGCAAAATCAAATTCGTATTTTTGAAAGAGTTCACGTTGCCGATCGTAGACAAAGGAAAAAACATGGCGGATGCGCTAGTAAGCGAGGTCGCATCACTGAAAGCTAAGCGTCTGTATTCATACGCACGCAAGAATGACGGAAAATTCACACAAATAATCACAAAAATTACGTAAAACTGCGCAATTTCAAGCAGGAATGACTATCGAATGTTCGTAGAAACGTTCCTACAGCTCGTCATTGGGTTTACACCAATTATTAATGCAGGATGGCAAAAAAAAATCGGCGAGCACATGGCACAACAAACGGTTGCCGGTAACGGTCAATTCGGCGGTAAAACGATCGCACCAATAAAGTCATTAGCACAAGTCATTTTTACAGTACATTGCACAACAAATCAAGTTGTCGTCTTTTCCTCGACAATTTTGTAGAGTTTGGGTAAAAAGGTACGGCCAATTTACGTACAATTTGAAGGAGAAAGTTTTTCAAAACAATCACAAAGTTTCATACAACAGGGTTACTACCTGATACGGCGCGCCACTTTGCGGCAAGCTTTCGTCCTCGGTGCTTCCGCGGGGTTATCTGCCTCGGATTAACTCAGTCGGTTTAGGTTTAGACTGCATTTATTATCGTCAATAAATGCCCTGCTCACCTGAGCGTCGATTTTAGGTTGGGCGATTGCGGCTTCTTGCGTCCTCACTCTCTCGTCTCTCTCCACTCTTCTCTCAGTATGCATCTCCCGTCTGGTGGCGAACTCTCGCACGTGGCGAGTGGCGGTCAATGCCCACTGAGAACTCGCCACAGTTAGGCAGATATTTTGAATAATGATTCACGAATCCTAAGAAACTTTGCAGTTCTTGAATACAAGTTGGATTCGGTGCGTTTGTGACTGCTTCAGCCACCTCAGGGAGTGTGTGCAGGCCTTCAGCATTTATCATACGACCTAAATAGTTTAGTTCAGGTTGCGACAGCCTACACTTGTCGATCCTAAGCCTAGCCCCTGCATCCTGAAGAGCAGTTAGCAGCTGATTCAAAGATTCGTCATGCTTTCCCCCTTCCCGCTCATGAGGATGTCATCATAAAATGGTGAACATTTGGGGATTTAACTCGTGATTTGCGTCAAGACCCTCTGGGAAATTCCAGGACTGGACGCAAGGCCCAGAGGTACACGAAGCCAGCGAAAAAGACCCAGGGGAGTGTTTATTGTTTGTGCTGCCTGTGACTCAGGATCTAATTTAATTTGTAAAAAGGCATCCTTAAGATCGATAAGGCTAAATCTGTAACTACCTGCTAATTCACTAAATAATTCAGCAGCTGTGGGAATCGGATAATGGTCCACCTCCAATTATGGATTTATGGTGGTTTTGTAATCGCCGATAATTCGAATGTCGCCATTTGCTTTATGAACGATCACTATCGGGGTCGACCATTCTGAGGTTGGCACTGGCTCTAGAATTCCTAAGCTAACCAGGCACTTGATTTCCTGATTAACTTTTTGTTTTAATGCCAAAGGAACAGGGCGAACTCAACTGTACACAGGTTTTGCGTCGGCCTTCAACTGAATCTTGGATTTGCAGTTTTTGAATTTACTTATGCCCTCACTGAAAAATTCGGGAAAACCTTTAACTATTGCATCCGTATCAACTGGTGGAATCTTTGCTTTAACCTGTTTGACTCTTTTGACTTTAGTTTGCAAATCATAATATGGTTCAAAGTTAATTCTAAAGATTGAAAGCCAATCTTTCCCAATTAATGCAGGTTTATACATTTTTTAAACTAGTGCATCCAAGTATTCAGTTTGACCGTTAACGTTAACCTTGAGACTTACTGTGTAAATCGTTTTCTCAGTCCCTTCAGTGTATGAGTGGATGGAATACAGACTGAGCATTAAAGGACAATCCGAAAAGTATTTTTCATGCCACTCGATTGGTATTATTGTAGCATCTGCCCCGGAATCAAGTTCCATGTTGAGCTTAATTCCATTAAGGCAGATTAACATAATCAATTTGTGGATTTTTTAAGGAGTTAACAACTATTACTATTTTATTTGTCATGACAGGAAGTGAAAATTGCTCTGCAGCCTCGGACAGCCCTACTGTGTTATTTTGCAGACAATAATCTTCCTCCAACTCATACTCACTTGCCGAAGCAGACTCAGAATTTTCGAGCTCATTATCTGACTCACTGTCAGTTTCACGTTCAACCCTATGGACTTTCTTTTTATAACTGTATTTCAGTTTGCTTTTGGACCTAGCCTTAAAATTTGAACTCGAACTTGGGTTTGAGTATTTTGCAGTTTTGGAAGTTTTACTGCTACTACTTTTACGACATACGGCTTTTAAATGTCCTTGTATTCACATCGGGTTTTCACGTGCCCGTTTTTTCTGCAACAATAGCAGATTAAGTCTTTGTTAAACTTGACTTTTGTTTGAGCTCTCTTTGATTTGTGAGAAACATAACTTACACTCTTCAAATGGGAACAAATTACTTCTTGATCGATTTCGGCAGATTCTAAAGACAAGGCTAATGATGTCGTAGCCTTCAAATCCAGAGTCTGCTTCAGAAGTTCGCGTTGTAACGTTTTGGATTTAACACCGCCTATCAAACGATCCCGAATCATCTCGTTATTAATTTCAGTGATCTTATCAAAGTCACAAAATTTCGTGATTAACTTTAACGAAGCAATACATTCGCTAATGCTTTCATCAGCCTTTTGCGATCTACGAAAAAATTTCACACGTTCAGAAACTACAGAAGGTAGAGGTTCGACATCGTCGAAAATATTTTTCACCAAGACGTCATACGTCATTGAATTTGGTAAAGCAGGTGAAACAATATTCAGGAATCTGTCGAATATTTTATGGCCAACCGAAGCCATTAAAAAATCAATTTGTTCGGCCGCTGGGATTTTCTTTGCTCTAAAATAGTAGCCAATACGATTAGTGTATTTTTCCCAGGTTTCGTTTTCTGCGTCGAACTCCGCATACAAACCGGCAGTTTTCGAAGCCATTGTAAGGTGTTCACTTGAATTACTTAATTAAGTTTAAGTTTAAACTTACACTGGTGCTAGCACCTGCTTCTGTATTCAAAACAGCTAATACAAGAGTTTTAATCACTTCACCTGTCTCAGGCATAAGCCTACACTTAACAAATTAAAGTACTAAATGATTTAATTACAATTCCATTTAATTTAATAAACTGGAATAACTCGAGACTAAACGGATTTTTTGCTTTACAACTAAGCCACTAAACTACCGTAGCCTACCTAGTTTTAAATTCAAGCGACTACATCTTAAACAATTGACTAGGCTTTAATTGTTAGCCGTTTCACTAAACGTTTAAGTAAAACAACACAGCAGGCCTATGCGTTCGGCACAGACCAAGTTTCATCGTTTAAAAGCATAAACGCTACAGTGCTAAAATTTAAATACCGGCACACACCAGCCCGAATATGGGCAAAGGCACAATCGGATTTAACAGAGTTAATTTAGCAGCACATTTTTCGAGCCTTCAGGTTTATAGTACCGCCTGTGCGGACACGCCAGTGCGTCGCTCTAGAACACTGCCAAAGTAAAATTAACCGTAATAAATCCAATTGCCCATCTCGGTTCTAGTTGGTAAGGTACTAAAGTTAACTATTATCATTCCGTACCACGAAAGTTCCTAAACCCAGTACACGTTTGAAAAAAAAATTAAGCGCTGATAGTTCCACAGAGTACTAATTTCATTTGCCAAAAATGAAAAAATTACTACTTGCCACAGATTAGGAGCACTCTCCATGGCTGTAGACCATATCAAGCTAATAAATTAATTTAAACCTTAGTACCGCCATCTGTGATGTATGAGGGTGGCAGTCATACACTTGTGGGTTCAACTAAGGCATAGTAAGGACTAGGAACAACGGTGCTGTAGGCTAGCACTTGAAGGACTACCATTTGGTGCCTCTATGACGACACCACAATAGGCATAAAGCCACTATACACTAGCTTAGTTGTGTTTCAGGAGGGGCTTCCTTCATGGTACTTAACCTCACATACATGTGGATACAGACTTAGCACGATATTTTTTATTCTGTTTGAATGATCACAAATACCACGAAAAATGTCCGACTTTTCTCTATCGACATTCTCTGCTGAGAACAAAAATTAACTTATGTAAATAAATTATAGCCTTTTTCTGAGCTAGTTTATTTAACCTTTTGAGTTTAATCTTTAGCCCCCGGATCACTAGCTCTGCTTAGCTTTCCTTCAGCAACGATTTAAACGAACGTGAATTTTATTTGTTGTAAATTGTTACTGACAAACTCGACCGTGACTACCAACAATCCGAGTGCAAACAAGCGATCTGTTCCTTCTATTAAAATTGCCAAAGTCAAACTGCATTATACTTCGTCCCCCTTCCTTCAATAGTTGCAGTGCATAACACTGTAGTTTATTTTGTACACCAAAATAACCAAAAGATCCAAAAAGCCAATTTTCCTTTGTCAATCAGTTCAAAACTCGTTATTGGCACATGTGTACATAGTCCTTGTTCCTTCAAACGGCTCCCAAGCAAAAGCCTTTGTTCAACCGACTTCTCCTCCCACTTTCCATTGTTTTCCAGGCCCTCAGCCAATCAGACCCCCATAGCTCTCCTACCCGTCCGCGCTTTTACAACCAAAATCCGATGCTCTAGCATAAAAGGCCCCAGTTGCCCTCCCTCCATAGCACAGCTCACAGATCTAAAACAAGTGGTGGTCATGGCCAGTCAGGAGTGGAGATACCACGTTCTGAAGGTTGGCATGCCGGGCAAAGGTAGTGGTCAGTATAAGTTATTAGTTAATTGAAAGTTTATCTTTAGGACCCCAATTCTAAATGTATAGTTCAATTTTTAACTTGCCTCTTGTTTTGGAATTTTACAGTTAAGTAAGTCAAACAGCATTTCTGGCCTCCTGCTTACTGTAATGTCAGAGGGGTTCTCTTCTTAAAAACCAGCGTTCCTTTGTTTATTTTAAACCACTTTTTAATTTAAATGGTAGACAGTGGCCCTTGAGGATCGGGAATCTTTTGCGAGAGATTTTTCTGTGTAGGACTAATTAAAACTTTAGCGGATGCGAGTTTAAATTAGTGGGTTTTCAGGATTTGGACCCAAAACATACTTTTTCTAGTTGAAATTGTTTATTTTTATTTAAAAGCCAGTTGTTGCTTTTAAAGGTTGAATTTTCTCAAATGTAAATTCATTGCTTTCACGGAAAGCCTGTTGCTTTAATTCAAAGCTCTCTTTTGTAACTAGTAACCAAAATGTAAAGTGCCATTTTCATTTGTTGTTCCTTTTATTAAAACCAAGAGTTTTTAAAACTACAAGTACGGTTTCTAGTGTGGATTAATTGCTAGCGTTTAAATAATATGTAGCCCATTTTTATTCTAAACCACCTTAGCTTTTAAACTTACCCACCGGAGGTGGCAGCCTTAAAGACCAGGGTAGAAATACTGGATAGCCTAATTTAATTTAGTTAGGAAATATATCTTCACTCCCTCTGGGATTGAGGCCCTACTGAGCTGTTTTAAACCAAAATAGTCGACCAAGTCATTTCTACATACAAGAACCTAGCCTATCGTAGCGTCCGCCGCTACACTTCGGCCGATTTTGATACTCGTCTAAGCACTGTAAGAGTAGTCCTGTCACAGTTGCAGAAAGCTAACCTCACCATAAATGTAAAAAAAAGTACAGATCTGTTTACCTGAAACTAAGGTGTTAGGCCATATAGTTTCAGAAACTGGGATTCGCCCTGATCCTAGTAAGGTGGATGCAGTCTTGAACTACCCGAGACCTAAAACGGTTAAGCACGTTCGCCAATTCTTAGGACGTACCTCGTGGTACAGGAGGTTCATCAGGGGTTACTCTCATATTACGGAACCGCTTAATCGTCTTCTGGATAAAGGAGGTCCGTTGGTTTGGAACGAAGCTTGTGAGAAGGCTTTTAAGGAACTTAAGGCCCTCATTACAAGTGCACCGGATTTCAGCCAGCCCTTCGTCATCCATAGGGGCGGTCCTATTGCAGGAGAAGGATGGTAAACTGGCTACCATCATGTAAAACAAGAGCGTAAATATTCGGCCGTAGAACGAGAATGTCTGGCTATCGTTTGGGCGATTGAAAAGATGAGGCCATATGTGGAGTGTTCAACATTTAAAGTGTTAACGGACCAGAAACTTCAATGGCTCAAAACGACCAGAGATCCTACGGGGCGTCTGACAAGGAAGAACATGCGTTTGCAGCAATTTGATTTTTCCGTGGCCTATAACCCTGGAAAGATCAACCTTGTTGCGGACGCCTTGTCCAGAATTCCTGAAATGTCAGAAACTTCAGTCAATGCTGTACTGCATGAGATAGAAGCGCCATCTTTGCAGCAGGTGGAGGCCCAGTTGCGAGATCAGACGCTTAGTCTTCTCACTAAATGTTTGAGGGCAGGAGATGAACCCCCCTCGACTAAACTGGGTAAGAAGGTGGCATCTCTTATCCATTACATCGTGCTGAAGGATGATGTAGTCTGCAGGAAGTTTCAAACACCTGCAGGTGGGGAGTCGTACTGCATCATTGTTCCTAAAGAGTGGCGGCGTAGCAAAATTATGGCAGCCTACCATGATTCTCTCGCGGGAGGTCACCTGGGAGCGGCAAAGACCTTGGCGAAGATCAGACTTACACTTGGGTTGGAATGAGTAGGGATGTCGCAAGGTACGTACGTGCGTGCCATCAATGCCAATTGCTCAAATCCGAAACTGCCCCCCTCCCCTCATGGGTTTATGTCGCCGAGGCATTTGCCTCAACCGGTAGACACTCTCGCAATCGATCTGGCCGGTCCTTATCCCAAAAGCAAGTCAGGGAAGCAATACATGCTCATAGTAGTTGATTATTTGACGAAATGGCCTGAATTGTTCGCCATCAAGAATGCTACAGCTCAAACAGTTGCTCTTTGCTTAGTGAAGGAAGTTTTTCCTAGAACCATAGAAGTTTTTGGAATTCCGAGAACCATAGTGTCAGACCATGGCCGACAATTTGTTTCGAAGATTTTCAAAACTATGTGCAGTATGTTCGGGATTAAGCGTAAGAATACCTCGTTTTACCACCCTCAACCAAAACTTGCGGAGAGAACAATAAAAATGGTTAGAGGTATGATTACCACCAACATAGTAGAGTCGCATAAAGAATGGGACTCGAACCTCCCTGCTATTGGTATGACGTTGCGCTCAGCAACTTCCAAAAGTACTGGGTTCACACCAGCTTTTCTTACTTTAGGAAGAGAGCTGCGTCTTCCCTGTGACCCAACTGCTATGGAAGCAGAGCTAGCTAAGATGCATAAAGCTAGTGATTGGGCTGTAAAGCTGACTCAAAATTTGAGAGCAGCCATTGTTAAAGTTCAAGAGAATATTGCTGCTCAAGCCTCACGACAAAAGCCATACTATGACGCAAAGCACAGAGACTTGTCTTTCGCTAAAGGTGACCTGGTTCTTAAGAAGGCCCATTTTCTCTCAGATAAAGAAAAGGGTTTTGCAAAGAAAATGGCACCGCAATGGCATGGGCCGTATGCCGTGCATGAGGTTTGTTCTCCAATTATCATGAAGTGTGAGTGATGGTGTAACAGGTAAAGTAGTGCAGGGGACTTTTCATGTGCAAGAGTTGAAGCCGTATGTGGCGTCGTCTGTACAATCCGAAGATGATGTGGAGGAGAAGTCTGAGAATGAGTCATCCGAGAAATTTGAAGTGGATACTACCACTCGCAGAATGTTGCGACCTCGCGGAGCGACTCAGCATAAACTTCGTTCGGCCCTTTTAACCCTCAAAAATAGGAATTCGTGAGTGGGGTCACTCACTGGTGGGTGGGGGAGATGTGTAATGTTGAATTAATATTGTTTTATGTTTATTTTGTGAAAAATCTAGTTTAAACTTTTGTTCTATACGTTATTACGTTATGTTTCGGTTCGGTATAGACATTTAGGCTTCAGTTTTGGCTATGGCGTTTTTTGGTTTCGGGTTTGGATATGGCGCTATCTACTTCCGGTTTTGGTGTGTGGTGGCGTTGAAGTCGTCGCTGACATCGTGTGGAAAAAACGTACAAGATGGACGCTCCGTGGAAAAACGTTTTTTTTTTTGGGCTGGTGCTCACAACTGTTATGCAGAAAATTTTTTCAGTCCGTCGATGTTGGATTGTGAAGTGGCCTCTCACAATCTTGTAGCACTTCGTTGAGTTGCTCAACAACTGTCTTTCGTCGCAATGTCACAAAGAGGAAATCGCCTGCATGGAATTCGCGATAGCCGACTACAACAGTTTGAAATGCTGGTCGTTTTGGTCGAGATGTTAGAAAAGATTCATGGGTCAACGCTAACTAAGAAAAAGGAGCTTTCGAAGCAACAGTGGTGTATCCAGGTGCTGTTTGTCGGAACTGTCACTTTGGTCAAACGAAGTTGGTGATAAAAAGCCGTCTACGTAAATATCGTTCGTAACCACCGGTGGACTAAAGGCCCGAAAGCGTACCTGAACTGTGACTACCGTTGTGTCAGAATAATCTCCAAGCGTCTACCATTCATCGTAGTCCGTGAGTAAAACAACTGTCAAATGTCAGTATTTAAGTGTGTCGCGAATTTCTTCAGTACTTTTCGCCATTAAACCAGCCAAACTGAACCGAAATTAATCTCTGGAGTAAAATTATTTATGTGTTATATTGGTTGTATTTATATGTACTTCTTAGTGAGTTATGTATCAAATATGGTGAAGGGAAAGAATTAATGAAAGAATTATGGGCGTTTAACTCCGATAAAACATTTAATCCAGGGAAAGAAGGAAGCTGTGCTTCTTGTTGGATTTGCGTGCGAAATGTGCTTATTTAAAAGCTTCATGTTGATTGATAAAATGATGCTAGTGGAAATATAACTGAAGAATAGATTGATTATATTTTGGATTAGGATTATTTATTGTAAAGAAATAGAAGATTTTATTATCAACTTTTTACGGAGAAAGGTTGGCGTATTTATTTATTACGTAATTTTCTCTCGCCTTTTGACAAATGAAATGCTATATACGAATATCAACATTGGTTTCGAATGAATGCAAAATAACTCTTGGAGTAGCCCGCTAGGGGAAATTTGTACTTCTATTAACTTGCTAGGATTTGTTAAAATAAATGTGTGTTGATTATTTTTGTATTTGGTTTGCTTTGAATTCTTGGTCTCACACAAATAAGATTGAACCCGAATAAGATTGAACCCGGGAAGGGGGGGGGGATATTTTAGGGTGTTTTTTTTTTACCTTATTTCATAATACTCGCACACAGTACCGTAACTGAGAAGTATGGGTGCCCCCCTGTGAGAAAAAATAGGGATCCCCTATGTTCTTGCAAGGTGAATTCAGAAATTTTCGGTACGGTATTGATACCAGCTATTTGTAAGCTACATTATTATCATTTTTCATGAGTTATACAAAAAGCACTTAAAAATTTTTTGCTCCATATTTTAAATTTCTTTTTCCCTTGGGAGTGGGGAGAGTAAAGGTATTTTTTTTTTGGCGTGGCCTTGCACTACTTTAAATTCGAGTTGCTCCAAAACTTTTTAAATCGAAGAACTAATGCATGAATTGCAAATTGACCCACTTGAAACCTATATGTATTCATTCACTTGCCAGCAGTTATATTTAGTAGTACACATTAAAAACAAAATGCCCCACCCCCTTCTCTTCCGTACAAAACGAAGCGGTTGACTCTTTCATTTTCCGGCCGGCCAGCCAGCTAATAGTCTTAATAGTTTTATTTTGCACGGACAATCCAGGATCCAAAGAGTCAGCCAGATCACGTTTTTGGCCAGCCAGGTTTTTGGCAGGTTAAGTTTTTGGTTGTGGGTCTCTGATGTTTGTTTAGCTGTAGCGACTAAAATAAAAAAAATGAAAATCATTATATTCTTGGGATCCGGCCTGTCCGTGTAAAAAGTTATATGCAGCTAGTCAAGCTGACTGTAGCGCCAAATGACTAAACCTTAGTGGGGTGTCTGTAATAAGTTGAAACTTTTTTTTTGTTGCATTTCACA
>JAHWFP010191811.1:11230-60956 GCA_023313725.1 Lithobius niger | reverse complement strand
GTGTTGTAGGAAAAAAGGGAAAATTCTCCTGGAATAGTCATCGATCAGCATAAATAGGAACCTAGCGTTGTTGTAGGTAGGTTCACGGATTGGTCCCGTAAGGTCTGCATGTAGGACCTGTAAGATGTGTGTGCTACGAATAGGGGGAGACTTTGCATAAGGGAGACGCTTGCTCTTGCATTGGACGCAGATCGGACAAGGTAGGTTTGGCATAGGTGGGCCAAGGTTGACACCTGTAAGTAAAGAATACTTGGCCACCCTATCGAGGACAGCTGGTGAAGGATGGCCCAAGCGTTGATGCCAAATTTGTCTTATTGGTAGATCATTGGGGGGATTTTCTAAATTAGGTGAGGTATGTGGCAGCTGTGGTATTAGCCTCGGCGGACGTAAAGGAGATGAGGCGGTATGATGTACAATGGCGTCTGGGTTGTCAAGGGCGCGGTTAATGATTGGGTGGGTGAAGTATCCGGAAGGATTATTTCACCATCTAATTTGTAGACATCAGTATCGAGAAGGGGTCCACCACCTAAGAGCTTTTTGTCCTTAAATAGCTTAAAATACTGGTTCCCTTGTAAGACAAGAACCCCTTTACGGTCTAAACGAGGTGTTGATATAAGGTTTGCAGCTGCGTGAGCGGAGTACAAAACATTTTCAAGCCGAAGTGTCATGTAGGGTGTCCTTACTTTGACCGTTCCTTGCAGAGTGGCTAAAATGCTTGCATCTTTCGAAGCAAGGAATATTTTCACATTGGCAGGTCTCGGTTCATGTAGCCAATCGGCACGTTACGTTACGTGGCTAGTCGCACCCGAGTCATGGACAAAGTACGAGTTTGCTGGTAGGAATGGTTTACTATGGGTGTGTACTGATAGAGCCATTTCGACATATGACGAGTGTTCCGGCCGTGCTAAGTGAGCAGCATCGTGATCCAATAAGTCATCTAGAATATCATTTTCGTCATGTGCATCTTCATTATGGTCTACAGCGTCATCAAGTTGTAAATGGTGAGCCCGACGTGGTGCCTGAGGGTATTTACGACGATTCGGCTTGGGCACTGGAACGATGGGTTTAGGTGTTGATCTGGAATGTGTAGACGACACAAGCGGTTGAGGGTTGTCTGCCAGGTAGCGAAGTTTGGCACGGCACGTTTGCTCGAGATGATTAAATCGCTGACACCAGGTGCACTTTACTTGTTCCTTGCTCGGGTCCGATGATCTTACACGTTCTCGTTGGTCAACATTACGCCATGTCGACGTTTTGTTAGGTTGGTGCTTCACACGCTTACTAGTGAGGAGTGGCGGCCACGTGTTGGCAGGTATGAAGTCCAAAAAATGGGTAGAATCAGGTTCATGTTCAGCGGCGAGGCGGTGATACGCGTCGGTAAGGTGTCGTTCCACATCATCCAACGTTGGTGTTGTGAGTACGTATATTGATTCCTTTACCGCAGTCCATTGGGGTTGACGGATGCCCTTTAGTGCATAGTAAGTCATATCATGGTCATCAATGTTGCGACCAGCCGCAGCGCATAGATGGCGTAGCCCCTTGATTCTGGAGAAGTAGCCCTGCATCGTTTCCCCCGTCCCATAGTTGAGGTTGTGAAGGAGCTCAAGGTAACGAAGGTGAACTTGTGGGCGTGCAATGACGTATCTCGTTTGTAAGTTCGTCCACACGGTTTTGGCGCTAGTTGCAGTGAGGTAATTGACGAACTCAAGAGTCCGTTAAACACTTGGATATAAAGTTTAATGCCTATGCATTACTAGTATTGTAGGTTTGACGAATATCGGCTGCTGCATCTGCAGGAGGAGGATCGGTCGTCAATACACCGTCATGTCCCTCTTGCCTAAGGTGGTTCAATACCTTGGCTTGCCAAAAGATGAAATTCGTCCCGTCAAACAAACGGATTCCTTTGTAGTAGAGGATATCACTGGATGCTGTCATGGTGATGGTTAGGTTAGGCTTGATCGTGCAAAGGGCAACTGCAGTTTCCGGCATTGGGGTCGTTGAAAATAAAGCTGGGGACTAAGGATCCTATCTTGTAATTTCTTACCCGTTAGTCACTGTTGGTTGCAAGAGGAAGGCAATGAATCATGGCGTGGAGGTCGTCGTAAACATACTGGGCTCTAGTCCTTTTGTAGTCTCTCGCTCGGTAGCCATGTTTTACTGTTTCATCTTCTTGAATTCTTGAGTGGGAACGTCGCTCTGCTTACCACATGTAGCCTCTGGGAGGTGTGAAAACCACGGAAGAATTCATGACAACTGGAGTTACCTTGGTTGCTTGTCTTTAATCCATGAAGTCCTGGTAAAACGTATGACTGCCACGGACTTCGCTCAAAGTAAAAGATACTACAACAAGACTAACCGTCATCCACGGTAAAAATTTCAATATCCACTAACAACAGTCAACAACCTTAACAATGAACACTCTACACAACAATACAACAATATAAGCAACTATTGCGTACTACGTCTCATAAAAAAATAAATAAATAAAAAAAAGACCATATTTGACTGCAAAGTGCTACCACTAAGTAATATTGTTTGGAAGGTTTTTTATTTTTTTATTTATTTATTTTATTTTTTTATTTATTTATTTTTGGAGTAAATCAGAACAAAACAGTATATTGATTAAACTACGAAAAATTTCTTAAATACTTTGTTGTAAAAAAAAAAGTAGAACTGTATACTGTGTAAAATACCAATCTTTTGTAAACAAAATGTTTTGTGTATGGAATACCTATAGTCAATAAAAAAGTTAGTCAAAAATGAAATCTCACGTAGTATTACTGTTCAATGCCAACTGACACATAACCAAACTCAACTAAGTGAAACAACAACAGTTTGTTTTTTCTTGTACTTTTTTCACATTTTGTTTTTTCTTGCACGTTTTTTTTTGCACATTTTTTTTGCACTTCTTGTTTTTTCTTGCACGTTTTGTTTAACAAATCCAACAAAAAAAAATCCAACAAAAAAATCACATCCAGCGAAACATATCCAGCGAAAACATATCCAGAAAAAAAACATATCCATCGAAACATATCCAGCAAAAACATATCCAGCAAAAAAAAATAAAAAATATATCCAGCAAAAAACATATCCAGCAAAAACATATCCAGCAAAAGCATATCGCACAAAAACATATCCAGCAAAAAAAAATAAAAAATATATCCAGCAAAAAACATATCCAGCAAAAACATATCCAGCAAAAAAAACACATCCACCAAAAAAAAAAACATATCCAGCAAAAAAACATATCCAGCGGAAACATATCCATCAAAAGTGGTTGAATATTAAAGTTTTGTATCTTGCAAAATTCAATTTTCAAATTGCTGTGCAAGGCTTTGCCTGAGTGTCTGGTTTGGTCTAATTTGTCCTACTCCCCTTCCCCCTTTTTATATTTTTTTTTATTTCAAGTTTGTCGTCGTGCAAGGCTTTGACTGATTGTTTGCCTTGGTCTACTTTTTTTCTTTTTTTCCTACTCCTCTCCACTCCTCCCTATTTTTTTTTTATATAATTGTTCTTAATTTTAAGTTTGTAGTTGTGCAAGGCTTTGACTGAATGTTTGCCTTGGTCTACTTTGTTCAACTCCCCCCTTTCCCCTTTTTTTTTTAATTTTTTTTAATTTTTCTTAATTTCAAGTTGTGCTAAGCTTTGGCTGGATGTTTGCTGTAACAGTTTAAAACTATTTCTGCAATAAAACTGGCTTGTTGGTATTTTTATTCTTCTAATTAGGTCTAAAGTTTTACAAGATTCAGTTTTAAAAATTGGACATCCCACAATCAACAGCATAACTGCTGGCTTTTCCCCCACCATCAGATTGCAAACCAGAAATAGCCTATGACACATGATGACAATCAACAGTATGACTCACCCCTTCATCAGGTAGCACTCAGCCCAATGCCTAATCTTTATCTCCCCCTCTTGCTGACAGTCACAATTAGATAGCAAGCTTTTGGAAATAACCAAAACTCAATAAAGTAAAAAGCTTAGGATCATGTATTAAATATGACTGCTACAAAATGCAAACTGAGATGGAAAAAAATAAAAATGGTAAAACCTAAGAGTTGGTTTCAAGAAGGATGAAAAGCTCTTCTGCAACCAAGTTAAATGCACTAGATAGCTCCCCCTTTAATTTTGCTAGCCCCTTTAAGCTTGCTTTCAGTCAATACACTAGCTAGCACTCCCTCTAATTCTCCTTACCCCAGTAGTTATCTGCCCCCTACAGTAAGGCTTTGCCTCAATGCCTTGGCTTGCTCCCCCTTTAAGTTGGCTTGGCCTCAATGCCTTGGCTTGCACCCCCTTACTTTCAATACTCTAAGTTACTCCCCCCCTTTAATTTTCCTAGCCTCTTTAATTTTGCTTTTCAGTCAATACACTAGCTAGCACACCGCTTTAACTTGGCTTTGCTGCCTACCTCCTGTGCTTGCCCAGACTTGTTTTCATGCTGCCCCTTTAACTTGGCTTTGCCTCAGTGCCTTGGGTTGCTGCCCATTTAAGCTGGCTTTGCCTCAATGCCTTGGCTAACAAATAAAACAAACTAAAAAATAAAATGTATTTACCGGAGCCCTGTAGAGAGGCTAGTGATGTCATCCCCCTTTGCTCACCCCTTTTTGCCACCTTATCTTTAAGACCTACTATTAAGCTACCTCTGTTATCATTTCCCTGTAGCGCAGCTGGCTAAGGCGTCGTCCCCTCTTTGATCAGATAATCCCTTGGACCCTTAGCTTTGTGAAAAAAAATTGTCATCACTCGGAAAAAAATGCCCTCTGAGATAAATCTCAATTCGTGTGAGCCAACAAAGATAAGATGGCTGCCACTAATTCAAAATGGCGGTAATTAAAAATGGCCACCACAGGTGAGTAAATTCCGCCACCGCTAATCAGGTGAGTAATCCATATCATCATAAAGATCAGTCCTTCCGGGTTCACGTGACTCATCCTTATCTTATCTCTTATCTAGGCCACGCCCCTTTCTATTGTTGGACCATACAGGGGATCCTCTCTCTGTTTTATCTTATCTAGTATCTTTTCCCAATGAGATATTTAACACGGAAACAGCTTCCAGTCTAATCAAAGAAGCCATCAAAAACTAAGTAGCACTTCACAGTTACAGGATACTACTTTAAGTCTGAGAAAAAAACTGAACAGGGAACAATCTAGCCATACACACCACTGGGTTAATTGTAATAGCAGGCTGAACTAGCCTGGTTACTCTCTATTTTTGGATAGACTGTCTGTGGCTGGATAGATGACACTTCATGGACAACTCCCAATTTTGTTAATTTAGACATGTACAACAGCATCCACAACACCACCTCGAAAAATAACGAAATTCAGTACACGACCGATGCTGGTGTCACGTGGCAGAAAGTGTTAGTCACCCCGGGGGCTTACGAAATCGAGGACTTGAATAAATTTCTCAAGTCGGCGATAGATGCGAATGGTCACAACAAGGATGCCATTACGATTCATCCGAATCTAAACACTTTAAGAACCAACTTGATAATGACCGATCCGAGTTACGGAATATCTTTTTCGGGTGACAAGAGTTTGGCTCCAGTCTTTGGGTTTAACTTGGGCAACTACGTTACAAGTCGAGAGAGTCAAAATACCGTCGACATTATGAGCATCAATACAATTTTCGGACACGTGGATATCATAGGCAATTCGTACCTAAATAACGGCCCACTTTATACTCCTTTTATCCAAATTCCCTGCGCGGGAGTCCCCGCATAATTTGATTTACCTTCCGGTGACTACAAAATTAATCAGAAATATAAGAGTTTGGCTCACGTCTCAGACCAACGAGCCGTTGGATTTAAACGGTGAGACGCTCACGGTGCGTCTTCATTTGAGATCTAAATTAAAAAAAGGATAAAAATGCTCGTATTTGGAAAAAAAGGCAAAGGACTCTTTCTTAATTTTAACTCTAATAATAAAAAAAACAAACGGTTTGACGCCAAGAAATAAAGCTTCATCAAATTTATAACAACTCCCAGAAAATGAGCGTAGTAGAAGATTACTTAAAAATCAATGAACCTTTGGTGTACGATTCATCGGTCGAGTCTTACACTTACCACGAATACAATCCTATTGTTGGCACCAATCTCAACAACGTAAATTCGGAAATCCGAATCCATGTTGAAAACCAAGATTTATTTTTGCACGTTTTCAACTGCTACCTCCTGATTAAAGGGAGGTTGCTGAAGGACGATGACTCGGCTTACACGGACGCTGACGTAGCCGCATTGATTAATAATGCTCCCATGTTCATGTTTTCTAACATCAAATAGCATCTCGGCGATAAACAAGTTGACGAGTTAAATTTTCCTGGGTTCGGTACTCTGATGAAGGGACTGCTCACCTACGGGTCGGCGGAGCAACCGGCTCTGCTCGGCCAGTGCTGGGTGCTGGATAACGCAGCTTCAGTCGCTGCCGAACTAACAGACAACTTGGGATACAAACAGTGGCACGCATCCTTCATCGTTGAAACGACTCCCAAGGGAAGCTTTACATTCGCCATACCGTTGAAACACCTCATGGGATTTTTCGAAAATTACGATAAGCTTATCTACGGAACTAAACACGTGCTCACACTCATGCGAGCGAGTGACACTAACACCATCTTCAAAGCAGCGGCAGCGGCCAATGGCAAAGTCGTTCTAAATAGCATCAGCTGGCTCGTTTCACATGTCACGGCCTCGGACGAGCAGAAACTTAAACTCTACAATCTCATTGACCACAGAGCGACCGTGGATTTAGGATTTAGGCACTGGCATTACGATAACTGCGTGCTCCCTCAAAATATCAGCTTCATTTGGCACGTGCTGACTACTTCAGCTGTTGAGAAACCTAGGTGGATAGTGTTAGCTTTTCACACTAACAGGTAGGACTCTTTAGTCAAAAATCCCGGTGTGTTTGACCACTGCAGTCTGCAAGATGCTCACGTGGCTCTAAATTCTGAAAGATATCCGTTTCTCGATTTAAATACTAATTTTGCCACTGGAGAGTACGTTGGTCTGTACAGAATGGCGCAGCAATTTAGGCAGCTGTGCTACAATACCAACGACTGAGTTTCGACTTGCTTCAGTTCGAGAAAGCCTATCCTCTCGTGGTGTTGGATTGCTCCAAACAGTCCGAGAGGCTTCAATCGGGAATCGTGGACGTACAAGTCAAACTGAAGTTTAGAGCAGCAGTGCCAGCTAATACAACCTGTCACGCTCTGCTCATTGGTGACAGGAAAATGAATCTAAAGTTGGATAGAGGCAAAGTCGAAGTTGTTTACTAAATAATAATAAAAAAGATATGGTGCTCAAAACCAAATCGCGAAAAAAGAATCGCTTTTTGCCGTTAGCATTGCTAGGACCGATTTTAGCCCGAATTGGAGGGTTGGCGGGTGGGACAGCGGGGGTTGGTATCTGCCGTAAAAAAAACACAAAACCATACAAAAATTCTAGCTGAACTTGTGCGACATCACAAGCAAGTGGAAGGTTCTGGCTCGAAGAAAAAAAATTAAGCAAAAAAAGAGGGAAAAAAAATTGCCCCGTGGCAGAGATCTTTACTTAAGACCACCCAAGGTTTAATTGACTTTAATAAACCTTTAACAAACTTTGATTTAAACGGATTGGCTAGAGTAACGAAAATTCCAAAATTCAGAGGTACTTTTAGTAAATACACGCTTCCTTTAAAACTTTGGCCTACTGGTGAAAATGGAATAGTGAACTTGGAAGATTTCGGAGATGGAGACGGAAGTCATTGGGTTGCCTATTCCACCGTTTCGGCAGAACCTTGTTATTTCGATAGTTTTGGCAACATGGGTCCTCCCCAGTCTGTGGTAAACTACTTGGGACCGAGAATAAAATACAATTACGAAAGCATACAAAACTTTGACCAGATTTGGTGCCGTCACTTTTGCTTATTTTTCCTAAGTGCCTTCTCTAAGGCTCATAATTCGAAGCTGTTTTCGATAGGATGAGGCGAGTCGTCTATTAACGTCTACTGGGTGAAACTCTTCGAATGCCTCTACCGCGATGAGCAAATTTTTTTCTATTACGTGAGGATTTTCGAAAACGGTAACTGTCGAATGTTCTTCCTTTACTTTCATAATGTAAAGGGCTCTCGTACCTATTTTACATTTAGCAATTAGTGCAACGCTCAGATTGCTGCAGTAGAAAATTGCTTTACGAATTAAACCTGGACTCGTGCACACGAAGCTCGAGAGAGGACCGGAATTAACGAACCAATCGCTCGTTTTTTCCAAAGGGCTTTTCATTCTGAAACTGATCAGCATGAAACTGTTTTCATGCACAAATTTCTTCGTAGCCGCGTCACTCGGTAAAGTAGGTTCGCTTAGATTTCTAATCAGTTTGTTCGTGGCATTAAAGTATTCTTTTTGCTCATCTTGTAACAAGCAATTGCTGTCGATAAATACCTTAGTAACAGCATCGTTCGGTAAAGTGGCTTAAATTTCTAATCGGCTTGTGTGTTGCGTAGAAGTATACTTTTTGGTCGTCTTGTAATAAACAATTCCTATCGACGTACACTTTTGATGCCGCGTCAGCAGCGTGCCGGGGGAAAGCTATGTCCTTAATTTGCTTCTTCCTCGTGTAGAAATTCCTGTCAGCCTCCTCTACGTACAACGTATTTTTTTCCATACTAGAAATAGCAGAAGCTAACTCTTCGGAGAGAAGAGTAATGGCATGAGGCAAGTCGGTTTTAAGTTTCTGAACGTCCATTGCCAGAGTACCGATCTGAGAATAACTTACCCCATCTTCAGGTTCGATAGCAGCTCCTACTTTAGTTACACGCTTGCTTTGCATGTCGTAGTTGTTTTCGGGGGTTAAAATGTATCCTAGTCCCGGCTGTCCTATCAGACCGACTCCCATCACTTCACCCGCTTCCCCCTTCGTCCTTTTCAATGCTTGTCCAAACTTATTGACCGACATCTTTTTTTAAATAAGAGAAATTTTTTCAAAATACACCGAGCCGTCGATGAGGCTTTTATTTTCAATATTATAATATAAGGAAGAAAATCAAAATAAAATAACAACCTCAAAATGTCTCAACTATCCTGGCAAACGATTCTTTCCAATCTCATGCAAAAAAACTTGCTGAAACTTAAGAACGAGAATGGCACAAAGATTAACAACGGTGTAAAGTTTTCCTTGTCTCCTTCCATACAGTTTAAAGATTTAAAGGGTTTGGGAAATCCCATCACTTTAGCCACGCAAACTAAACCGATTAAAAACACTCTAGCCACGCAAACTACACCGATTAAAATTTACAAAGAAGAAGGTAGTGATGAAGAAGAAAGTTACGAAGATGACTACGAATCACTGGCTCTCTCACCCTCCCCTGCATCTGTTCAGAAGACCTCTCTCGATTACAGCCTCGCCCAATATTCAAGTCCGGCTGTAACTCCTATAATGCGAATTCCACCGCACTCCAAAACTGAATACGCGACAACGAGCACCGGTCCAAAACTCACCCCTACATATTCCGCAGTGCAAGCTAGACGCATTTCTACCCCACCTGAGCTTCCTAATATCACAACACTAAGGTCCCTCGATAGTTTGTTACATGGTCAAAATATTGGAGACACCGCTAAATATTTCTTGATACAATTTTTCGAAAATTCCCAAGACACTGACCCAGTATTCGGATTACAGTATGATAAGAAAAATGGTGAGCTGACCTTCGGTAATAAAGTCGTTAAAATCTTTGAGAATAATGTAGTGGTCGAGGGGGAGCAATACATGGGAAGACGCGGGCTTTGGAATTTGTTAGTTTTCAAAAATTTGAAAGAAACTACCCTCGCGCCGGAAGTTAAAGCAGCTTACGCTGCCATGTTAAAAAATACTAACGATATTTATCAGAACAACGACCCAAAAACTAACAAACCCAAATCTAATCGTAGCGCCAAATACATGACTGTTATCGCTCCGATTTGGGAAGACATGAAGAAATCAGGGACGGGTATGGTTAAAAAAGCGGGTAGTAGAGTTGATTATAAATATTATGATAATCCTAATGATTTGATTAAAAGACTGAGACTTTTTGTACAAATCTAGTTTAGCTGGTCATGACGGGCATAGAAACGAGATGGTCGAAATTTTATCAGAAATGCAGCAAAGACAAATCATAACTGCTTGGGAAAAAAGGGTGGCTTATATCTTTAGGTTTAGGTTAAAAAAAACGTATATAAACAAAGAACCATGGAATCAAAAAATATCAAGATGAGGTACTGCCTTAAATGTAAACGTCAAACTTCTAACGGGCCCGAGCCATCCATTATCATCACCGCAAAAAATAACAGACAGATGCAGGTTGTATTTTGCGAGGTATGCGGGACGAAAAAAGCTTCCTTTATCTAGTCTGGGAAAGGAATCGTAAACAAACTCATAGATAAGTTACCTCTCGAAATGCATTTACCGGGCTACCACTACTGCGGTTCGGGAACTAAATTTGAAAAAAGATTGGCTCGAGGAGACTCGGGAATTAATAAACTAAACGAAGCGTGCAAAGAACATGACATCGCTTATTTAGTGATCTCGGACTTGAAAGATCGGCATGCCGCCGATGAAGCTCTAATTGCTAAAGCTCAGAGTGAGAAACGATCCTGCTTTGACGTGGAGAAAAAAGCTAGCCGCTTCGATCGTTAAGAAAATCATGAAAACAAAAATTCGGTTCGGGATGGGAAATAAAAAAAATAGATACAACTTGTAAAAGAACTTCACAAACCAACCCGAAAAAATTTTCCGAGACGGAAAGTGATTGTACTGAGCCTGAACGATCTATGGCAGGCTGACTTGGTTGAAATGATACTTTGCGCTAACCTAAATAAAGGGTTTAACTACTAACTAACCTGCATTAATATCATGTCCAAGTTCGCTTGGGCCATTCCCCTTAAATCTAAATCCGGCATAGACGTTACCGAAGCTTTCAAGAAGATACTCGCTGGAGCGACACCCCCTAAAAATTTACAAATTGATTTAGGTAGTGAGTTCTATAATAAAGACTTCAAAGCCGTACTCAAGCGCCATACGATCAACATGTACCCTAAAAACTCGAATGTGGAAAAGATTCACCAGGCAGGGGACTTTATCGACGAGTTATTTGGGTTATTGAACAAACCCAAATTTGCCGTAGGAAATAAAGTCAGGATTTCTAAAGTTTCGATAAAGGGTACTTGCAAAATTTTACTGACGAAGTTTTAACGATTCGTAAAGTGCAAAAACCGAGCTGGTTACATATCTTTTAAAGGACGAGTCGGGTGAATTGGTGCTCGGAAGTTTTTACGAACCGGAACTTCAAAAAACTCTAGTTCCCGATTTATTCTTAGTAGAACAAGCATTACGTAAAAAGAAAGGACAAGATGGGAAAATGCTTTACGTCGTTAAATGGAAGGGCTATGACTCCAAATACAACAGCTGGACAGACAACATTAGCAATCTCAAATATATATGTCCTTCCCTTTTTTCCGTGTAAAAATATTTCGATAAATAAACATTAAAAAAAATTATTTTCTTCCCTTCCCTTCCTCAATTTTTTTTTCTTCCCTTCCTCAAATTTTTTTTCTTCCTTAATAATAAAAAAGGATAAATATCTTTTATTTACAGAATGGATACTAAAAAATACTTCACTTGCGTTTACTGCGCAGAAATATATTCTTCTCAACATCAAGTACGCAATCACCTTCGGTCGGTGCACTCGTCCATTCTGAACGAAGAATACGAGTGTTTCGTAGACAACATCTGAGGAATTGCGTTCATCTGTCCCAAATGCAGGGATTATGCCACCATCAATATGAGATGAACCTGCCGGAAGAATTGGGATTCATCGATCCGCTGCAGTTTCTACTGTCAGTTCGTCTGGCCTTGCAGTCGCTTTTACTGGTTTGCCTAAACCAGATGGTCAACTGCAAGACCCAAATCTGCTTGGGGGTCGAATTCGTGACGGATACGACCGTAATTCAGGCGGGATTCTGGTCTTGATACACGGAAATCTACAACCCAAACGATATTCCCGCTCTCTTGGACGAGGCATTCGATAAAATTCAAAGTTCTATCGATGCTTTCGCCGAGCGTGGAAGTGGTTGGCTTATTTCCCGACTGAACAACCTCGCCATCAGGATGGCTAAGTACAAACCACTACAGGCAACGTCCTACATTCCGCTCCCTAAGGCGGTCGCCGGCAAATCGTACGCCGTGGTTAATGTCCAAAACTTGAACGACCAGAAATGCTTTTTGTACTCTGCCGCGGGTTTACAACAGACCAGCGAAGATCCGGACGATTATCTCGAGTTCGAAGACATGCTCGACACCAGCATGATTTCTTACCCGATGAAGCTCGGTGAAATTGGCAAATTCGAAAAGGCGAACGATCTATCCATCAACGTTATAGGTTTTCACGACGTGGAAGGATTGTACCCACTTCGTGTCTCTAAAAATTTAAATGGTCAACCCATCGATCTTCTCCTGCTGGGCGGCAAATACGACGAAGACTCTGGAACGGTGAACATCCATTACTGCGCTATTAGAAACATCACAGGATTTTTACGCTTCCGGGCATGGGCAGTCACGTTAAGCTCTATTGCCGGAACTGTTTCGCTGGGTTCGGAAAGGAATGGATGCTCTCGACTCACCGGAAAGAATGCGTGAAAATCAACCCAGCGCAAGCGCTTAAATTCAAGTCACACGGAAAAAACTTTCTTAACTTTCGGCATTTCAATCGTGAGAACCCCTTCCCATGCATTGTCTACGCCGATTTCGAGTGTATCCTTCGCCCCGTGCAGACCGCTCAACCCGAACCTTCCACGAATTCGACGACAAAAATCCATCAGCACGCTCCCTGCAGCTTCGGGTACGTCGTTGTGGGACAGAACGGGGAGATTGTTAATCAACAATATTACTTGGGAGAAGATGCCGTCGACTTGTTTTACGAACGGATGCAGGAAGAAGCCCAAGATTACCTTACGCTGTTGAAAGACGTAAAACCGCTCTAACTCACCCGAGCCGAAGAACACAGCTACACTCGCACCAAAGTCTGCCATTATTGTGAAAAGCCCTTCGACTGCAATACCCCTAGAATGTAAGCGAGCTAAAGGTGAGGGACCATTGTCACGTCAGCGGGAAGTACAGGGGAGCAGCTCATTCGAAATGCAACTTAAACGCTCGAGAATGGAGAACCATACCCGTCGTTTTCCACAACCTAGAAGGCTACGACATGCACCTCCTGGTATCCGCCGTGCACAAGTCCAAGGGACAAGTGGAAGTCACTAGCCGAAATGCGGAAAGGTTTCAGAATATGTCTATTAAAATGAAGGGCGTAAGTCTTCGATTCATGGACAGTCTGAGTTTCTTGCAAGCTTCGTTGGACAATCGTGGAGAACCGCAGGAAAAGCAAAGTCGGCTTCCCCATCTTCGAAGCGGCCTTGGACTCCGACCTAAAATCTGCTTGGTTTCAGGATGTCACCACACGAGAGGATGTTTTGAATCTCCTGACACGACAGGGGTCTACCCTTACGAGCACGTGCGACACATGTCCATTTTCAATAAGAAAGAACTACCATCGAGAACGTCGTTCTCCCAGCTGAAAGACGATCAGTTAGCGGGTGACGAGTACTTTCGGGCGCTCAACCTCTGGCTCAAGATGAAAACGAAGAAATTTGGTGCGTACAACGAGATCTACCAAATGACGGACGTTTTCCAGCTCGCGGACATATTCAAAGATTTTAGGAAACTTTGCCTGGAAAACAACAAGTTGGATCCCTGCTACTACGTATCCACTCCGGGATTCAGCTGGCCAGCTCTGCTGAAAACGGTGAAATCCAAGTTGGAACTCTTTACTCACGTCGGGAAGCACAACCTGATAACTTCCGGCTTTCGAGGCGGCATTTCCTTCGTATGAAAGAGGTTCGTGACAGCGAACAAGTACCTACCCGATTTCGACCCTCGCGAACCCTCCACCTACATAGTAGACTTGGACATGAACAACATTTACGGCTTCGTCATGTGCGCCCATCTACCTTACGATAGTTTCCGTTACCTGACGAGGGAAGAAATCAGGACCTTCGACGTAGATACCGTGCCGGACGACGCGGATATCGGATACATCCTGGAAGTGGATCTCGAGTATCCCAGAGAACTTCACAACGAGCACAACGATTAACCCCTCGCTCCAGAAAAGATCGACATTACGGAGGAATTCTTGTCACCTTATTCGAAAGATTTGGCCAAAGACTTGAAACACACTATTAAATCTTCCGGCAACACCAAGCTCGTTTCGAATCTTCTGCACAAGAAGAAGTACGTCGTCCACTACCGGAACCTAAAATTCTATCGCCGCCACAAGTTAGTTCTCCGCCACATCCGAAGAGTCCTCGCCTTCAACCAGAAACCATGGATGAAGGAGTACATCGACTTCAACACCACTAAGAGGCAAGCGTCGACCGCTCCGTTCGAGAAGGACTATTTTAAGATCTTGAATAACTCGGTTTTCGGCAAGACCTTGGAAAACAAACAAAATCGGCTCGACGTCAAGCTATGCACCGACGATAAGAGGGCGTCGACTCCCAACCCCACGCCGACTCCTTCAAGATTTTGAACGAAAACCTAGTTCAGATCAACCGGCGCATTCGAAGCGTTTGCTGCGATCTCCCCACTTGCTCGGATTCTCTATTTTGGAACTGTCTAAACTCGCGATGTACGAGTTCCATTACGAGTTTATTCAGCCAAAGTACAGAGACCGAGCTAAGCTCCTCCTCACCGACACGGACAGCCTTTGCTACCGTATCGAAAACTGACGACATGTTCGAGGACATGCTCCAGAACCGAGAACGTTTCGATACGAGCAACTACCCCCAGACCACCCCCTTTTCTCAGAGTCGAACAAGCAGGTCCTGGGAAAGATGAAAGACGAGATGGGCGGCGTACCCATCCAAGAGTTCGTCGGATTGCGAGCTAAGATGTACGCGATCAAAACCTGGAAAAAAGAGACCGTTAAAAAGGCCAAAGGAATCCAGAGATCGTTCGTCAAGAAGCACCTGTTCGTCAACGATTACAAATCCACCTTAAAATCGACGGCACCGGCGCAAAAAGGTACTTAGGCGAAAATTTCCAGCGTCGAACACGAGTTGAGTACGGTGCGAGTTTCTAAATCTCTCCTTTCCCCGTACGATGACAAGAGGTTCATCTTGGAAAATGGAGAAGACACTCTAGCTATCGGCCACTACGACTCGGGCGCGTGGAAAGAGTATGAGGACGATTTCGACTCGGACGTCGACGTGATGAGCGACGAGGAGGGAGAGGAAAAGAAGAATTTAGCGCTCAAAATGCGGGAAGAGGAAACCGTGAACGAGGAGAAAAAATTGGAAGAGAAAGAGAAAGTGGCTCGGAGACTCTCTTTATTGGAGAACCGGCGGAGGAGATCGGAGGATCCTTCCGCGTGGGAGGAGAAGCGTAAAATGGAAAAGAGAGAGTCGGAATGGGAAAGGTGGGTCTCGTTATGCCCGGATCTGAAAAAAGAAAGATTGGAGAAAAAAGCCGCCTCTGTGAGCAAAGCTCGAATCGGAGAAGCTGAAGCTCAGAGAGAAGAGAGATTGAAGAAAGATGCAGCTAGTAAGAGCAAAGCTCGAACCGGAAAACTGAAGCTCCGAGAAAGCTGCTTCTATGAGCAAAGCTCGAGCTCAAGAAACCGAGGCACAAAGAAAAGAGAGATTAGCAAAAAAATCTGCAGCTAAAAGGAAACGTCTACAAAACGAGACGGAGGACGAAAAGAAAGAAAGATTGGCGAAAAGACGAGCGCGGAGCGGAATTTAATGAGCTTGAACACCATGTGGAGCTAGGTCTTCTGATGAAGGGAAACCACATGTAAATAAAAAAATACCCGCCCATGTGGATATAGGCCTAGTAGAGTCCTACTGGGGAACCGCCATGTAAAATCCAAAAACGAGCCGTGTACCTATCTCCGTGGTGGTTTGGAAACCGGTACTTGTATCACGCTCAATACGCAAAAGTTCATTAGAGGCTGCTAAATAGTGTACCCGGTTCTAGGGGGTGCTAAATAGTTTGCCCAGTCCGAGGTACTTTGCCCAGTAGTTTGCCCAGATAGTTTGCCCAGTCCTAGGGGGTGCTAAATAGTATACCAGTATGACGTCACTTCCGGTATGGGGGTACGCCGCCATCTTGGAAAATAGTGGCACTTCCGCTTTGCATGGGCGCCACCATCTTTGCTGTATCGTCACTTCCGGTATGGGGGGGGGGGGGCCACCACCATCTTGGAATCCTCCGCTCTGCATACCCGGCCCTGGGGGGGGTGCTAAATAGTTACCCAGTCGTGGGGGGTGCTAAATAGTATACCAGTATGACGTCACTTCCAGTATGGGAGGGCGTCGCCATCTTGGAAAATAGTGGCACTTCCGCTTTGTATAGGCGCCGCCATCTTGGCTGTATCGTCACTTCCAGTATGGGGGGGGGGTTGCCACCATCTTGCACACTTTCGCTTTGCATGGGTGCCACCATCTTGGAAAATAGCTGCATTTCCGGTATGGAGGCTTTGCATGGGCGCCGCCATCTTGGAAAATAGCGGCACTTCCGGTTCGCGCGGTATCAAAACGTAGAAAAAAAGCGCTTCCCCCCCCCCCCCTCCTCCAGATTGACGGAAAGGGGGTCGCCATCTTGGATGACGTCACTTCCGGTTCCCATGGGCACTGCCATCTTGGATATGGCCGCACTTCCGGTCCACATGGTTGGCGCCATCTTGGACTTCCGGTTCCCATGGGCGTCGCCATCTTGGATGACGTCACTTCCGGTGCACATGGGCGCTGCCATCTTGGATGATGTCACTTCCGGTTAGGGAGTGTGGGTCTGTTCCTGCCATATTTCCCCTACTACCACCGTACGAATAGTTGGGGGGAGTACGAGGATGATTTCAATTCAAATGTGAATGTTATCAGTGATGAGGAGGGGGAAGAAAAAGTCAGCATTGCTCTCGAAGCCTTAGAATTAAACAAATCGAGTGAGGCAAAGAAAGATGAGGAAAATAAAAAAGCACAATGTAGACTTGCTCTGTTGGTGAATAGGGACCGAATACTGGAGGAGAGAAAGAGAGAGAATGATCTCGCTGAGTCTGGAGCAGAAGAAAGTGAGATTAGGAAGACAAGCTGCTGCCATGAGTAAACTTCACGCTAGTGAAACAGAGGTGCAGCGATCAGAAAGACTAGGAAAAAAAAGCTGCAAGCATGAGTAAAGCTCGCTCGAATGAAACAGAAGCAAAACGCAAAGAACGGTTAATGAAAATAGCTGACACCAAAAGGAAAAAGCAGCAGAACGAGACTGATGAAAAGAAGAAAGCTAGGCTTGAAAAACGACGTGCTAAATATCAGGCTGAAAAGGGGAAGAAATCCTAACCCCTCATTTCCTAACCCTTATGTTCCGTAAATTTTTAATTAATGATAATACACAATTAATTAATTGTATAATATATACATAATTATAATACACAATTAATAAAAATTAATACGCAATTAAGTGTGTTTTATTTGGTATTCATGAAGGAATTTAAATGGTAAGTGTTTGCTACTGCTATTTCCCGCTATTATACAGGACAAACCTCAACATCAGTCAGGTTTTAATAGTATGCTAAATTAATAAACACGTGTGTATTTGTGACTTTCTTTTTGGTATTCATGAAGGAATTTAAATGGTAAGTGTATGCTACTGCTATTTCCCGCTATTATTCAGGACAAACCTCAACATCAGTCAGGCTTTAATAGTATGCTAAATTAATAAACACGTGTGTATTTGTGACTTTTTTTTTTATTTACTGCAACCTTCATTTTATTGACATAATTTCAACACGTCTATACAGTGCTGCTTGTGATGGTTGTTTAACAAGTATTCAAAACTTGCACACCAGTAAAAAAAAACATTTGGTACCCTTATGTTCCATAAATTTTTAATTAATATTAATACACAATTAATTAATTGTATAATATATTAATACACAATTAATAAAAATTAATAGGCAATTTAGTGTGTTTTGGTTGGCATTCATGAAGGAATTAAAATGGTGTTTGCTATTGCTATTTACCGTTATTATTCAGTACAAACCTCAACATCAATCGGTCTATAACAGTATGCTAAATTACTAAACATGTGCGTTTTTTGTGACTTTCTTTTTTATTTACTGCTACCTTCATTTTATTGACATAATTTCGACACGTCTATATAGTGCTGTTTGTGATGGTTGTGTAATAAGTATTCAAAACTTGTACACTAATAAAAGACACTTGACCCGTCATCTGTCTGCCTCAGTTTCTTACGTTTTGTACCACGCCTCTCCTTCCCTCTTCTAACCGGTTCCCGACCTTCAACTGGTCCAAGTTCTGTAGCTAATACTAAGACTATTTTTGTTCGTGCAAGAGAAACGGTGGGCGTGGTTTTCTGCAGTTTGTCAGATCACTTTTCTTTTCGTTTGTATGTGGAAAAATGTAAGCAGCAATTACGACAGGTGTTTGTGTTTAGTTTGTCAGAACCTTCGTTTTACGGACATTATTCACATGTAAGACATCTATCCTCGTTTTGATTTGTGTCTGCTCACGGTTATGTGCAACTCGACGATTATCTGGTTTAAAGAAAAGTAAGTAGGTCAAGGACATCGCCGTTGACGCTGCTGACACAAGGAAACCACTATCGTTTGAGAGGTCATCGACTTTAGGGTTTGTGGTTGACTGCCTTAATCGTATTATCCTACTACTGCCTGACTGAAACATTTTCATTTCACTGGTTTTGCAACTGCATCGACTTGCTCAAATCTGCAAATTATTACTTTTTTAATTACACTGTTTTAGTCCCATAACCACTTGCCTTTTGAACCTGGGAGCCTAATTTGTTGTGGGTTGTTAAATGCCCTTTCTGATCGCGGAGTTTTTTTTAAAGGAAATAAGGTGATGGCGATCAACATGTAAATAAAAACATGAAATTTATTTCCTAAAACAACAGTATTTACTTCAATATAAACTCTGTGCAACTTTAAGGGGAAAGTTATGTTCATTACAGCAACGTCAAAAAAAGATTTCACCCACTGCAAACATTAACAGCTGCGTTTGTAGAATCGATTACCTAGACATACTGAAATGCCGATTTCACACATTATTTTTTTATTTTATACATTAAGTAAACTTTAACGCAGTAGTTTCGGTAAAAAATTTATTAGCAATGCCATATAACTGAAGCAGGCAAGCAACTCTGCAACATCGACACACATTGTCACTGAGCAAACTAGGAAGCAAAATATCTCCAAATGAGAGTTTCACTACATGAACATAACACTACTCTACACAATGACATGAAAATAGAAATTTACTTTCAATAAACCCGTACTTTTTTGCCCAGAACCAAAATACACAACTGCATAATAATAAAAGTACACCTGCTCTCGAAATCAGCTAATGCTCGCAAGAAATGATTAGGGCGAAACGAATATGGACGTAAACATTTCCAAGTAAATAAATTTCAGGATATAAATAAAAAAAACGTAGTTCTGCTTGCAAGACTTGATAAGTCAACAGCCGCACAGCTGGAATTACTCAGAACAAACTTGCGTGAAACATCTTGTGCACTCTGAATAAAACTTTAAAAAAACCTTTAGGTTTACCAGTTTACAAAAAGGTTTTCACAATTGTTCTGGGTTACGATTCAATTAGTTCGTTCTCATTTCACTGTCACATCGTCATTTGAAAAGTGGCCCTCACCGTAGCCCTCTGTAATGATATTGCCATTCATCCCATTGCGTCCATATGTCGCGTCTAGTGTTTAAAACTAGGACGGTTTTGACATTCTCCCATTCAATAGGATGTCCAGTAGAAGCGACTTGCATTTGTGAGGACTCCCTTGTTATCCAAGAGGACTCTAGGAAAGAAGCAAAACTGATGAACTTGCAAGGGCCTTCGCATCCAAGCATCAATAATTTGGTCCATCAGCATTCTAGCAAGCGATTGTGGATGCAATAGGATGAACGGCAACATCATTACAGAGGACTGAAACCACCACTTTTCAAAACGGCAGATGACGATGTGGTACTGAACAGAGAACGAACTGAAGCTGAAGAAGACAGATGAAGCAGTAATTCCACCTACTGACTAAAAAACTGATGAAAATTTGCTGCACATTGTGTGTTTTGAACTTTTGAATATCTAACTATTTGAAAATGAGTATTGTGCAAAACGAATGAGTAGTTTCTCATCGTATTGTAGAATTTCAAAGTTAAAATCTTCATCATTTAGCATCCATTGATTAAATGCACTAATTTTAGATGTAATCGAAATGTTAAAAGAACGTTTAATGAAAAATCTTTACCAGCAAAGTGCAGGAACTAACACTTAACAAAAAGCAACAATACTACACGTTTTAACAATGCACATTATGTTGCTGTAACAGTAGTGCTATACACAATTTTAAGCTGTAACGGCTATCTCCTGAATGTCAAATATGATGCATGAAATAAAATTTGAGGATACAGGAAAAAATGTAAAACATATTAAATTACCTTTTATTAATTACCCATTCAAGTTTTGTTTACACTGTGATTAATATTAACAAATAAATACTACAAAAAGAAACAGTAGCTTTCAATTCACCTTTAAATAACAAACAAAACGAACAAAATGTGCGGTTTTATTTCTATCAGCATCGTATTCTTTTGACCCATAAGAAACCTAACTCCAAGATTCGAATGACAGACTTTCATTAACCCGAGTATTCTCATCCCACCCAGCCACACAAAGTTTATTATCAATTATTACTACAAATATTTACCTTACATATGCTTCACTTTCTGCTGTGTTTACAACAAAATTCTTTCCTGTTATTTCCTGTGCTACTACTAATTTACTGGAACCTCTTTACACACTCATCTTTATACGGCTTAAAACTCACGCCCATACTTTTTGACACAAAATTATGCAGTTTTGTTGGAAAAAATAATCGCTAGGATTTAGGATAGATTGTAGCAGCAGTATAAATTATTGAGCTGTAGTTGCAATACTTTGGTAAGCCTGTTGCAAGAAGCACTGTCAACATGACAGCAATGATGCTGTACTAGGCTTTTGTAAACAACATTATTGTCAGGCTTGCCAATTAACCATTGCAAGCAAAAAACAATAGGATGGAACAATTATTATTACCAAGTAGAAATGATCAGTGTGTATTGATTGGCAGTACTAAAAACAGTTATTCTGATCTTACAGTATTTCACTTAAACACTTGCAAATTCCTAATTACTTTTTGATATCACTCATTCGTATTTGAAATTAATAATAACATGTCAGGAACGATATGTACGGATTACGTCACGAATGTCTGCTCTACAGATTGGACATTGTCCACCAGTTGGTCGCTGCCATAATTGCTGTGCACATTCAAAACACATGCACATGTGTCCACAAGCATACAAGACACAGTCAATAGCTTTTTCATAGCACACAGCACATTCATTGTTTGCATTGTCTTGGCACCCATCCAAACCCTGTTCTGAATCTGACGTTGGTACAGGTGCAGAGTAACACTCTTTCTCAATAGGTAACGATTTACGATGTAGACGAGATAAAAGCATAGCCCTTGAACGATCACTTTGTCCTGAACTAAGTGGCGGTAAAATAACTCGCAACGGACTTGTATTCGAAACCTCAGCGCAACTTGTAGAAAAATGACTATATTTTGCACAACCTGAAAAACATTTGAAATGGAAACTGTTAGTAACTTAAGCATTAAAAAAAATAAACGAAAAACTTCTTTACAATGCAAGGTAAGCCAATAGATCGTGGTTTAGTGAACACTTTAATTTTAGTGGTATAAATCGATTTTTGTTTGGGCAAAATACTTACTTCCAATAATTATTGTGAAAGGTCGACCTTGTTTAACTGATGCATCTAATAAATTTGCTACTTGTCATGCCTCCTAGTGCTGCCTTGCTAAGCTCAGGTGCACCTTACGTCTGTATGTTCGCGGTTATCTATCCAGGTTGGTTCGGCCTTAGGAGATTGCAGGTACAGGAGCGACCATCATTCGCTTTCTCAGGCTATCGTCCATACAAAAGGGGAAATAGTAGGAAGTTTGGGCGGGTACTTCTTATTAGAGGTTGAGTGTGTTAATTATACATTTACCATCTGAAAAACGAACAACAGTCTACTGCGTGACATGCAGGGTGTTTACATAGGAGAAACGAAGCGATTGCTCCAGGTCAGGATTCGGGATTACATATGTGCTACACTGAATGGTGACTGGTAGAATAGCATTGGAAGGCGATACATCCCATTGCTTGAGAAGACCTCGGTGTTGCTAAAACTCCTTGCGTGGTTCGCACCTACGTGCTGTCGAATCCTTCGCCATTTCAAGAAACAAAAAAATTCCTCTAATGAATCTTTCTGGCACCTCCTATGATTCAGTGGACCAATCTATGCGTCCCGAGCTGCCCAACCGGCTAAACCAACCATGGGGCATACTGATGAACCACAAAATATAAATATGTGGCGTTCTTCCCAATGTGAAATTTGAAACTCAGCAATCTTTGTGTTGTTGTTAGTTCAACTTTGAACTTCTGACGAAGGTTAACGGTTTGTATTCACCAAATATTTAAGAGGAACTGTTGTTGTCTGTTCTTCAGGTGGTAAAGTGTATAATTTTGGACTTTAAGATGCAGAACATATACCACTGTAATCACCATTTACCGGTTTTGGAATGTAGGGCGTATCCTGCAACAGTCATCAAGGAAGCAAAACTCTACGAAAGCATGTTGCTGAGTCACACTCGATACAAATACCACCTGGCTTTCAATGTAGCTTGTAAGAAGGAAAAATTGTACACGAAATCAATGCATGTAAAAACGAAAGATGACATTGAATGGGGTCGCCAGATAACATGTCGTGCCATGTTTTTTCTTCTGAAGGTTGGGATTTCGGAATGCCATCGCATTCTCAAACAACTGCAGTCGAAACTCGTATGTTTTTCTCATATAGCTGTTCAATGTGCTGACAAACAGTGAGATTCATGACCTCGTTACACAAGTACTCAAAGAGATCTACATGGATCTTTAAAGACTGGCAGCCGGCATTGACAGTGGTAATTAAAACCCATTTGAAGATGGTGTAATTAAAAGCCATTTGAATAGAAGGTGCCATGCATTGATTGCAATACAATTTACATAGGAGGAACCAAACGCCAACTAAACATCAGGATACTCGAACACATGGGTGACACCCACCGTAGAGAGAAATTCAACGGTATAGCAGAACACCACCGCAAGATACAGCACTCCATTGCATGGAGCAATACCTCAGTATTGCTAAAATCCAACACCAAACATGAAGCCCACCTCAGAGCACTTGAGTCATTGGCCATTAAAAAGTTTTCTCAAAGGCGTGTGTGCCACTCATGAATTTGACAGGCCCTTCATATGATGGAAGTGAAAAATCTGTACACCCCGACTTGGCCGTCAAACTGGACAACAAGTGGAGCCTATCTGGAGATTGTCCTATACAGATCAGTGGTCGACATGGCCATAGTGGTTTGTTTAGCTCAAACGATCGCCAACATGTGACGTTTTTGATTTCCAATGTTTTGCAGTTAAACTTCTGATGATGGGGAACAGATTTTTCCTGAACTATGTAGAACTATGTGTGCTGATTTCTTCTGTGATGGTATAGTGTTATTTTTTCGTCTTACATGGATCGAAACTAAAACTAAAAATTGACATCTGAGGAAAATGCAGCAAATGGCAGTCACCAAGTTGTCCTACCTCAGCTACCCCGTGTTTCACCTTTGTGCAGTCGCACTAACCCATGCCCTGAACCAGAAGCCCACCACTGTGTTTGTCAATTCCAGTGCATCACACCCAACTCCCCCTTCCATCAGCTGAATTCTAGTTCGATGTGATTGGGACATCGAACGAACGCCACACTGGACCGGACACACCTAGGGAACTTCAGAACCCACCGCCACACGGTAGTGATCTCCTTCCCCTTCTCTTTGTTCGTCTCTAACAAACATGATGAAAAAGCACTTTTAAAAGGTAGAATAAAACGACTAACGGAGCAGGAAGAAGTGACCAAGACTGAAACAAAAGCTGATACAAAGTAGGAATTACGTATCTGAAAGAAATGAGCGAGAGACTGAAAGGAATTTTAAAAAAAGGGGCTTCAAAACCTTTCCCAGGAATGACAGCAACCTAAACAATGCTTTCTTTAAGAAGAGAAGGAAGGTGGAGAATCAGAGGGATCAAGACGAAGTGTTAACAACAGTGAAAAATACGAGGGAAGGTGTGTACCATGTGATGGTTGCGAGGCTGTTTACATAGGTGAGATTAGGGAGGGCGTCAGACAGCATATGGCTGACACGAAGAATGTATGAAACTGCATTGTTACCTATTACATGGTGATAAAACCTGAGATTGGCTGTGGTAGAACTATGTAGCGGCGCTACCTGTACTCACGAGGTGCTTGAGGTAATTCCGACATCTGGTGTACTCACGGTTTCGTTCATAACTTGTGAAGCGACTGTTTTTACTTTTACGATAATAATATCATAGCTGTTTCTACTCCAGCAGGGGATAGAGATTAATGTCCTCAACTGTAGGCTAATTTCAAGTCATAAATACCCTATGGTCGCTGCCGCCATGGTGGGAACGTTTTAAATGCTAACCTAAGGTTTTGGATAAAAATGGATTTTAGTTATCAAAACACTAGCAAATTTAATCTTCACTACAAAAAACTGGCATTTAGAACTCCTGGTTTTTATAATGACATGTTTATAGAAAACAACACTTTACAACTTGGGTAACAAGTTTTGAATAAAACTAAGGCTTTACACTAAAAGCACAACTGGGGAATTTACATGGAAATTCACTTATAAAATTTCATAATAAAAATTCAGTGGAGAACTACTCAAGTTCAATGACAATAAATTTAGAATAGAAAAGTTTGTTTGAGTTACCTAAACTCTTTACCGTAAATACCGCACGTAGTGTTACATACAATTTTTACTAAGTTATAAACTCACCTAGCACTAAATAAAATAGTTTGTTATTTGTACAGCACCTAGCTCCTACAAACAACCATCAAAATGATTGGTTAAAATTGGCTACCAAACCTTTGGAGTACTCTGCTCCTGCGAAAATAACTTACTTGATCATAATCATCTTGGATTATTTAACTCAACACTTAGTTAACTATAAATAAGAAAGAAAGACGGTTTTTAGAAAGGGGACCTTAAACCCTTAAGTTAAGTGGGACTGTTGCCAGGAATCTCGATGGCAGAGTCCAACATAATTCGCTTTTAAAATCGAAAGTTAGAAATTAAGTATAAAGTTAAAAAATTTAGAAGAGAGTCCTAAAATTTTAATTTAAAAAATACTAGTTACCGAAACCACTACCTTGCCCCAGCATGTCAACTTGTGGATGTTGGAAATCTCCAACCCAACTGTCGTAGTGACCGTCACTTCAGAAGTCAAATGTGAGCTATGCTGTCGTTTGCTTGCAGTCGGTCGTCTTTAAGGCCAACGAAAGTGAGGACCGAACCGAGAGCTTTGCGTTGTGTGAGGTCGTTTGGTCATCCTGCCTCTTGGACAAGAATTTGTGCGCTCTAGTGAGCTAAGACCCACTGCTAGCAGCAGGCACAGTAAAGTAAGGAGAGGATCTCAAAAGTAATAAGCTCCTGATTGGCTGGGCTACTCAGCTAGAGCCAAAGCATGGTTAATTTTCAAGTGGCTGAAAATAGGTGTCTGGGATTCGTTTGGGGTGCAATCTCCAGCATGCTATTTTGCGTTGTATTGGAACAGTTAGGCCCAACGGATTTTAGAGTTTGAATTTAAACTGACTGTTGTAGACTGAATATTTACAATTTTAATAGAAGAATAGTTTCGGATTTGAAGGGTTTTGGTCAATGGACGGGTCACTGCTGTAGGATTGGGAGATCTCTGAAATAAAACAAGATACACTGCTGTCCAATAAAATTCCCAAACAGTAAATAAAGCTTGCCGGGGTCAGTAGAGTTTATGAGAATAAAATTACTTTTAACGCATTTGCTTTTAAAATTACTAGTCAAAATATTAATTAGTCCAGCTCAGAGTAATGCTAGAACGCATTATAATTTAAAAGTTATTTTGCAGACGCAAAATGAATATTGGCAAATAAGATTTCATGGTAAACAGAGATCATCACCACCGTTCAGAATAAAAAAACATAAATACTACAGTGAGCATGTATTGTAAAAACAAACATAGCATTTGGATGCCTGTGTTGGTTCCCCCTAAAACAAACACAAAACTTGGTGGTTTTATGTCAAAAGGTACCGCAAGTATTTACAGTAAATACACAAATTGCGAAAAATGGCGACTTGCGTTGCATGCGGTTGCGACGATTTTAAAAGTTTTTTCTCATAATTGTAGGAATTCTTTGGAATGGAATTTTCAGGATCTGCTTCCGCAAGATCGAAGATAATGTTCGGGTTTATTAAATGGTGAAAGCAGGAGAGGATTTAGTCCATTTTTCATAAAAATACAGCTGGTATACTGAAGGCACTTTTGTGATAGGCCTATGCCTCTGCCAACGCTGCACAGGGTGGTCCACAAAAAAAACTGACGACCTTCTAGTTAGCACCCCTCAGAAAGAGGAGAGGACAGAAACTCTTCCAGTTTCATTAGATTTGATTTGTGTCCTTTCATGGTTCTGAGGGGTGCTAACTAGAAAAATTGGACTTAGAAAATGTTGGGTCGTCAGTTTTTTATGGACCACCCTGTATAGCGCTATGAAAAAAAGTGAAAAAGCAAGTTTCTGGCGGACTGCCTTTACAACTACCGGATTTCTAAAAATCAAATGTGCCGTATGATAACACCACTTGAGGGAACTAGAATCCCTTTCAATCCAGCAATATGTTAAAAACGACACCATTCTATTGAATACTCAACCTCCAATCCGGGTATTTGTTTTTTCCTTAGAGCAGAGTTTTCCAAAAGACTCACAGCAGTGGATGAACGAGCATGACAAATATAGGAGGTCATGCCAGACACGAGCGCAGATTTTAAATGTCGATTTCTAAAGAGACAATGTAGTTGACAGAAGTTTGAGTTGTGTTGGTTATGCCTGATGAAGGCAGACATGGCAGTCTGTTGAACATTCGCATGAATACTGGTACAGTATTTTGGTTCTGAAATTGTGTGTATTTTGTGTTTTAAATAATTGAATGTTCAAGGACAATAGAGTCACAGCAGCTATTGAACAGGTGAATCTTAACCAGCTACGACGTAGGTGAATCTTAACCAGCTTGCAGCTAAACTGCTCCGCCTCTTTAATCAGTAGCTCACCTTTGATGGAGAGAAGTCTAGTCTCACGCCTACCGAATCCTTCCGTTTGCTCGTGATTTTCGCACAAGTGATATAAGACAAAGAATGCTGCCCGCTTAGGTTAATTACCTCATCCAAGAATGCCCCCCATTAAGTTTATTGACTGGAAATTGCTGTATGATGAAGTAATACAAATGAAGTAAATATACGTGTAAAACACCAAGCAACTCCTCAACAACATCAATGAGCTAAGGCTGACAGCCAATCACAAACTTGTGTCGTTTGACGTTAAAAGCCTAATTTCCCAGTGTACAACACGCCCTCACTGTAGATGTTTGAACAATCAGCAAAGACAAGGAATCAAGGGACCAACAAAAGAGCTGACCGAGAACTTCCGTAGACTGTGTTGTCGACCATTTACGTAGTTTTAAAACCATTACCTATCTCCAAGAAGCGGACACCCCAATGGACTATTCCTGCTCTCTCCTGCTGGTCAAGCTGATCCTGTAGTTTGTGGACGAAATGGTGGTCGAGAATTTTCCTGACATGCAGTTATGGAGTAGGTAATGGACGATGTGGTTGTGGCTCCACACAATAAAGACGTAGGAGCCACCATCCATGCTTTGAACACCAGGCATGCTGCGATCAAGTTCACTTGTGAAGTCGAGGAGAATGGGAGTCTTCCTTTTCTACCAGTTAGAGTCAGTAAAGGTATTGAATGCGAGCCCTGCTCGCCAACGAACTCGCCTCCTTAGACAAAGCCATAAGCCAATAGCTTCCTCAACCAAGCCAAAACAACCTTTATACTAAAAGGTTTTCCAGCACACCTTGTCAACAGTGAGACGAAAAAGCGTGGATCATTCCACAACGAGGAAGATAGTCAACATTCAGCCAGCGGAAACAGTTGAGCACGAAAATGGACTGAGCGAGATAGCAACATACGTCCCACGGATTAGGAAAGCGTCCACAGAGTTTTGATCAGCCAGGGTGTCAGGTGTTATCTGCATTATCCACCGATCTAAAGAAGTCCTAAAAGAAGTTGCTCTGTTCACGACGTAGAAAGCAAGAGACAACGAGGCTGAACAGTTCGATGAACGTTTCGTATTCAAGAAAAATTTACGAGGAACTGGTTTTGTGTGTTCTTCAGGTGGCAAAGTGATCAACCCTCTCCAATGTCGGTCGCCACTCGCCATTTGGTGATTGAAAATCAACAATTGGCGACTTGGAATTTAGCCCTACTCGCCAAAACGACGACCAGCAATACAAAATTGCGCTCAAATAGTGATATCTCGGGAACCGTATGAGCTAGAGACGAAGTCGAACAGTTTGCGGCGTTATGCTCAGGTTTACAAGGGCTACGTAACAGCCTTTTTTGCAACAGTACTGGGGGTAAACGAAAATTGTACAGCTCTATAAATGCATAAATTAGAGAAACCATGCATTGTGCAAGATATTTTTGGTATGTGGGGAGTATAAATTCTGAAATGGCGAGTACTTTTTTAGGTCTACTGGCCAAGTGGCGACTGCAACTGGAATGACATTCGAGAGGGTTGACTGTAATCCGTTTACCTGTCTTACAATTAAATGCGTTATCCAAGCAAAAACATCAATTTACCAGGGTACCTGGTTGAAATTGGTTTTTATTGCCCTTTTAAGCATTCTTCTCCTTAGTGTGTTCAAAACCCTAGGTAAACTTGTTGGCTTCCCTGCTACGCTTGTAGTTACCACATTGTGCATGCGCGTCGTAGGCTTCTTATAAAAGCATTCGATCCGAACCAATATTAATACAACTATGCTAGTGTTTTTGGCTTTTTGCCTACAATAAACAAGAAAAGCAATTACAAATTCGACAGTGGTTTGGAAGTTTGGAAGTTTCGACAGTGGTTTGGAAGTTACGACGATCGGAAGTGCGAGCACTACGGCCCAGTTTGAGCACTTTTTCAAATGACTATTGCGTACGAACCAGAAGGAATTTTTAAGATCTGTTTCCGTGGAAATAAAGTTGAAGTACGTGGCTATTAAATGGTGAAAAGTTCAGTCGGATTGGTTCATAACTTACGGAGATATACCTCTTCAAAGATCGAGGTCTCTTAGTTTTGGGGTGGGGGGGGGGGGAGAAGGGAAGAATTCGAGCGCCGAGAAAAAAAAAGTGTGTTCGTTGTTGGAAACGAAGGGTTCCCCAAGGTTTTTGATCGTTGGAGTCCAGGTAGCCTGTCCAATTCAGGTAATTCGGTAATCCGACTTTATAAGGAAGCAACGGGAAGGGGGGCCACGATGTGTTGTTTCCCAACGATGGTTGGAACAAAAACAGCCGAAAGCGGACATTTTCGGTTGACGATAATCCAAATTTCATTCGTGACAGTGGGGAAACGAGGAGCGAGGTGATGCAAGGCAACCTCTGGAGGAAAATGAATGACGAAAGCGTTCGCACTCTCGCTTTTATAGAGGAGGGCTGCGCCGTGCAGGCGCAGTGTAGGCATGTACGCAGGCGGTTACACGCAACTAAAAAACCTCCAGGGAAATGACATTGAAAATCAATTAATGCAAAAATTATCAGTTTAAGATGTTTCGGCAACAAGAAACCGTGTGGGTCAGAGTCCTGGAAATGGGAATGAAGTCGTGGAAAGACCGCGGAGGGTGGAGGCCGGGGTGGGCAGAGAGTAATGTCTAGGACGGTTTAGACCTACCCACTCTGCAGGCCAGAACAGCATGTGATAGGTGAACGGAACGGGTCGAAGCTTGGGGGAAGGAAGCTGGTTCCTCATCAGACGGTTCTGTAATGGAATCACAGACCGGAACTGAGGCCGAAACCTGGGGAACCCGGGAATCGTGGGAGGAGTCCGGAATGGCAATGAGAACTGGTAATCTATCGATGGTCCAGGTGGAGTGCCTAGACTGGGAACGAAGATCAGGGACTTCAGGAGCAACCACTGCCAGCAGCTGCCCTAGGAAGAAAGATGATTGCATTCCGCTGCGTTCCGTTTATATAGGTGAACCCAGTTCCGGGCACGCGCAATAAACAGAAGTCAACTTTTCCTAGGGCAGGGAAGTCAACTTTTCCTAGGGATTACGGGCTTCAGCAAGAGGGAAACTGCTATGTAAAAATAAGGTAATGTATATTTTCGTAGCAATAAAAATGACGATTTAAAGGGAGGGAATCAACTCCACTATTTTACATGTGTTACCTTGGAGCATTTTATGGGGTGTTTGGCCCACCAAGGCATTTAATTCAATAGGTGATTTGTAATATCTAAAAACAGCGGCAACATTACCCTGTTTAACGACATCTCTCTCAAGTGCCGCCACAACGCTTGTAATTTTCCTAGACAGAAATCGTCAATAATAATTATAATTTTTATTATTTTGCGAAGAATTTTGAAGATTGTACCTTCCCAAAACTTATATTTCTGAGTATTTAATTTCTTGTCAGTGTGTGATTATGTTTTAAATTATCAACATGCTGTTGAAGTGAAGAAGTGGCACAGCATTCGATAGAGTTTGCATAAAAACAACCGAGAAAGTTTCAACATCCTATAGGTCTCTAAAAACAGATTACCGATTTACAGCGCAAGTAATAAGCAAGCGTAAAGAACAGGTGAACCTTCAGCATTTAATCACATACATATCAAAGACTACACGGAGACTATTCATTAAAATAAGGTGGAGGATATTGTTAACCAGTTGACTTGGTGCCAGGTTTAGAAAACAATTGTATAACATCAACGGAAGCTAATGGTAATACAAGTACAATAGTTTTGGCTACTTGATAAATGTGTGCAATAGTTAATTTTTCTCATCACTAGTTAGTTCATTTAAAATACATTGCAACATAGGCCTAACAGAAATTTATGGAACAAATTGCTTAATTCGTAAACTAGGCCATGTCCCTCGTTTTTGCATTCACCGATATTGCAACTACAAGACTATGCCTGCGAGTCACCAATTATTTAAAGTCTCCTTCGAACTAATAGTTGGACTGTTACATGGTTGCATTACGGGTCCAATCTGAGATGGGTCCAATCCATCTCCACACCAAGGTGTTTAGAGTTAAATTTGTAACGGCGCCTGTTGTCACAGCCTGTGCCGTACAAACGTCGTTAATCGTACTGGTGCGGTAAAAAAATACCTCTCACTTAATCAACTGTCTTTTACTTTCATAAGCAAGCATAGCTCGTCGCCTACGGTTCGAGTCAGAATCTTTCTTTAACCACGAGTCAGGGACTTACAGTTAAACCAAGTAAGAGTAAAAAGCTGCCACCAAGAGAGAGACATGCACTACTTGGAGCTTAGGTTAAATACTAGCTTACCTAAGTTTAGATTGAAGACTATGGAAATGCAACTACACATCTGTTTACAGTTTATTGAATTGTTGACAATAAAATGTTATTTAGAAGTTCATTTGGAATCTAGATTTGATTCATTTCAGTTAACAAAAATATTTGAAGAGGATTTGGTTTTTAACAATTTAAAACCAACAACACAGTTAAATTAATAACTCCAATCGTACATCTATTCTACTCAACAATGAGACTATTTTAACAAAATAGCAAGTAAAGAATAATGCTGGTTTATTATTCAAACATGGGTACTCTGTCGACTTTCCACATACTGACAGGCTTAGCGTTCAAAGATGCTTGGCGTTAAGTCAGTACTTTAGAATAAGCACGATTTTTTTGGCTGACATTTAGAAAAATAAATTCAAAAATGTGAGCTGGCCTTTTAAGAAGGGAGCCGTTTTACCCTAACAATTATGAGGAGAAATGCTACGTTTTGTAATAAATCACAAGTTCCATCATAATAAAAGAAGCCTAGTTAAAATTTCCTACATCTAAAATTTAGAATTACAGAGTCTGAGAAAAGCTAACTACTACCTATGTCTACTACCTTTGCCCATACAGGCGTTCGTCGAGGCTGAAGAACTCCATCGCTCCCCTCACGATCGTAGCGACCGACCCTTGGCTTATTGGTCTGAGCTGTGCTAGCGTTTTCTTTCCCCTCTGAGTCATATACCAGCCAGGATGATCCAAGAACAATAGATAGTCTGTGGACCGCAGCGACGACCCCCAGGCTGGCAAGCAATCACTTTCCCATTGGACAATCTGTTTTAGTTTACGGGCTAGCACAATCATATGGGCCCACGTACAGCGAAGTAAACTTCTAATTGTGCCCAAAGCCAAGGTCGCGTCGCTCCCCTCACCAAACTCAAGAAAGATGCCTCGTTTCATAGTATAAGCAGAAGAAGTGCCAAACAAACTGACTGATTACTAATTAATAATCCGACTGATTTTAACAAACTAGATTCGTAGTGAATCTTTAAACAGTTAAGAATTAAAGAGAAAAATCTTTAAACTTAAACGAATCACACAAGTATGAACAAACGACGAGTTATGCAACTAGCGATAACACACGAGCCTGCGTCACACACACTGGGCCGTCAACCATCGGTTTTAAAACATAAATACATTTCTGAAGTCAAACTATTGATTTTTACTTTCAGGGATGTGTAATTATTAGTACCATGAGAGAAACGTTAATTCTACACATAAGCTTCATAGCTTCATGCCAATCCAAGTGAAGATTGCGTCGGACAATTTCAAATATGGCGGTCATGTTGTATTACCGTATCCATCGTATTTTACAGTGAAAAATGCAAAGAAAAACGATGGGCCCTCAGTAGGACCACTTTTGATTTCTGCTAAACTAATCTTGCTTGTACTGAGTCCTGAAGGAGAACTTCCAAGTGTTTTAGTGAAATAGTTTAAACAGTTCGGGGCATTCCGCCCCCCCCCCCCCCTACTCTCGGGGTGGATAGTCTCCCCCAGCTCTGGCTAGGATGTAGACCGAATTCCTTACAAATTTTCGCCATCGCCAAATCGCTAAATGGGGATAGACAATGAGGGAGTGTTGCTACATCTATTTCTGGCCAATCCAGACTACCACTTAAGTATGCCTTGCACTCTAAATTTGTAAATTACCCAAGATTTTGATCTTCATTGTGTTTCCGTAGATGTCAAAAAAAGGCCAGAGATGCAGTGTCTGATCAACGTACATGATGACAACTGGTGGACTTTGGTTTTTAAACAATAGAACTTTTCCTGAAAAGAAAGAAATCAAATCAATAATAAATAAACTAGCAGAGTCGCTCGCTAGCGCTCGCTTACATTTAATTCATTTTACACTTGCTGTTATTTTTTAGTTGTAATTTCATCTCACTACTATGTATTTTACGATGTGTTCACATGGCACCAAAAACAGAACCCCCATTGCTTACTCTTGCAATACTGTACAAACACTTTCTTTTCAACTTTTAATTGATAGAACTTAACTTCGGACGTCAGCAGCTAAATTGTTGATCTTCCGCTCGTTTTGGTCGGTAATATACAGGGAGTTAAATTTAGTTGCTTAATTTCAAAGTTAAAATTTCACTTTCAGTTGAAAAAGTAGCGAAGGTATAGTACGTTGGAATGTTTGAAATTTGACCAGATTGCTGGCAGTAGTATGGCGACCAGTGGAACCAAAATGTCACAAAACAGGAACTAGCATGGTGCTGGAGCAGACTGAGCATGTTTAATAGGCCCTCTGGTTTAATTGCCAGAGGGCATGAAATCCAGTATATTCCACTCAGTAGTGCTGTCAACTCGAATGCCATGGGTGACTATGCTGGTCCCAGGAGGAATGGTCGGGTTTTGCACAATAATTGTGATAATCATTTTCGGTATGTAGGTCCTAAAAGGGTTCGATCAATTCTCAGACTAGAAACTTATGGTTTCTTTAAGTCATATATATATACTGACAAACGTTGAGTGATTATAGAGGGCACGGAAACAAGCAACAACCCCCCCCCACACCCTCGAAATGTGCCGCTCGTGTCAGAGTTTCCACCATTGCAAAGCACCTACAATGCTGCGAACGTGTACCAAGTTGCTTCTGATATCTTTAGGTGTCTTTGATTTTTCCCGAAAAAAAAATGGTTTTCGTTAGCAAACCTCTACTCCCTGTATCTCGGTAACGGTTAATTTTTGGATACGGGCTTATTCGTAATACCAAGTTGCTTGTTTCCATTCCCTTTATAACCACCCAACGTTGGTCAGTATATTTATGCCACACGTTGTATACGTAGGTCAGTGGCAGGATTCGAACTGGTGTCCACGTGCTTTAGCAGCCAGTATTCTAACCACCTGGCTTCGGGCACCCCTCACCAAGCTCGCAATGCGCGTAGGGCTTTAACATCGATTCTATTTTTTCTAGGATTGACAAGCATGTAAAACTAAAGGAGAGTTTAGGTTAAGAAATAAGTCTAGTTTACCAGGAACCTACAAGTAAATCATCTATATATCTAACACGCTTAGATGGAATGAGATTCGGATGAGTGCTAGAAAATTCATCAAGCACTATAATGAAAGAGGGCGAGCAGGTTCATTCTTGGCACGGATTCTTGTAACGGTAGCAAAGGGCAAGCAGTCAACAACGTGAATGTTTGTACCCCCTAACAATCGGTAACAAACGAAATATTGCTTCAATAATGCTGGTTATTAGAGCTGAGTTGAATAGTTTCAAAGTTGGCTGAGTAACAATTACTGCATGCACGATCATTGTTGCATGCTTATCCCACTTGGTATCAAAACGGAGAAACAGGCAATTCAGCCATAGTGAAACTAAGATTAGCACCCCCTTAAGAAGACCAAATACCAGGGGTTCCAAGGGAGTGGGAGCTGGGATTGGGGGGGGGGGGGGTACCAGAGAATCAGGGGAAAACAGAGGGGTGCGTGGGGGGGGGGGACTGAGAGGTGGGGGGAGGGAAAAATCTGACCACACAATGGGGAATGTGGGGGCAGGGGGATGGGGCACCTGTAACTCTTTCCAATGCATGCTGCCCAGTAAAGTATTTAGCTCGTGCTTGCGGGAACCAACTAGACCGGCGTATGTAACGCCGGGGATACAGCTAGTAACTAAGTAATTCTCTATTTGTTTGCAGTGGATTTTACAGATGAAGAAAGAAATAACACGCTCTTATTTGAGAAGAAGCTCATCCTAAAGCTGGAGTAATCAGTACAAGCAATAAGTGCCAAGCTTGCAAATAGGTTTTCTTTGCAAACAACAGAGAAAAACCACTAAAATTCGTAAAAGTTGGTGGAATCAATATATTTTCTATCCTCTAAAATTCATTTTCCTTGCTCTAAAATTGGTTTACGTTAACTAAATGCCCGCTGCAATAGCAAACCACAAGATAGCAAGTAATAAACAAACGCTAAAATATTTTGGCATATGGGATGTGTGGTGTCGTTACTTGTGGCACCACAATGGCAGCTCTCATTTTAGGTTCCTTTCTGTTAACCTTCCAGATTGCCATAACCCACACTATTAGGTTAGCTATTGTTATTGTAATAGTTATCTTACCATACATCCGATACTTCCTGTCACATGACTATACTGTATATAAACACAACTGTCTCCTCAGTTGTAGCTTACGCAACACTTGTGTGTGTCTTTATTTATTATGACATACTTACCCAGGCGGTACAAGGTGTACAACCAAGGTACATTACTGTCGGCTGGAATACATCACACCACAATGGGTCAACAATGTGTACCCAGTCAACACCACCTGGGAATCTGGGCTTGCTGATGCGCTGCAATTGTGTGCAGGCTCGGACTGGCCATAGGCACAGGCGCCCTCTGGCTAACATACCTTCGGGGCCCCTTTGGTAGTCCATTTTTTTTCTCCTCCGCGCAAAGAAAAATGAATGGTTTTAGATTCCATGTCCACTGATGACTTTTCCTTTCAGGCACACATTCCCTTTATTTACAATTTTAACGCATTTTTGAAACTGTTCCCCCCTCCCCCAACTCACTCCAAACTTTCCAAAAATAGCATTACTTGAAATTTAAAATAGGTGTTGAAGAATGCACTCCGAAGCCGAAAATGACAACAGAACTTGAAAATAAGCAAAGCTTCTTGAGCTCGACCCTGGACTTTGCTTCTTGCTTAGGGAGCTTAGAGCGCTTCCGAAAACCCCTAGATGGTAGGAGGCACTATCACTTCATCAGAGTTTGCTGTAAAACATATGGCACCCCTCCCTGGTCATTTCGATAAATGGCACAGGCTCCCTTTCCTACCCAGTCCGATTCCGAGTGCGAGTACGTGCGCCACAAGGTGTCGTTCCATTGGATCCAGCATGCAACGAGCTCAGGGGCATTGCACTTTTTTCACTAGCTTCCTATTTTCCGCTAGGTGACACTTGAATTTATGATAAGGTTTACTCGAATTTATGGCAATTGTGATAAATATTGCTCAATTTTTAGTCTTCTGTACAGCCGTACCGGCTGAGAAGAATATTGCAATGACTTTGTCCGTCCGTCCGTCACCTTTTTAAACTTCTCAATGGTACCAGAAATTGACGACCACTGTTTACAATGTTAGATTCAGTGTCAAAAGTTAGTTAAATAACATGGCAAATTAAAACATCGTTATTTCCTTATAGCTAATAACTTCTTCGACGTAACTAAATTAAATAATAACATTTGATCGTTGAATTGAAATCCTAAGGATAACACTGCAGTCGTAAAAACAAAAGCATTTAAACGCATTGTTGCATGCGTTTACCATCGAACCACATTATCGGCTTACCATCGAACCACATTATCTATTAGGCCTATCTGCTACTCACGAAATTAAAACTACAGTTAAAAAATTAGGCCTAACCAAATGAAAATTAGGCCTAAAATCACGTTACCACAGCAATGTCAAGTTGCTACGAGTAGCTCCTGGCTTCATCAACAGCGTCTCTCCCGTCACTTCTCTACTACCACTGATCTATATAGGCTACATTGCGCGTTACGTTTAACACTAACTGTGTGCCCGAAGACGCACCATGTTGCAAAATTGAATAGGCGTACTATACAAATGAAATCCCTGTTAGCTGCTACATACGAAATTAAAGCTCCAGGTAAGAATTAGGCCTAAAAGTTGACAAATAGGCCTAAAATCAAAAATAAGCTTAAAAGCTAACACATTTTTAACCGGTAGTTGTGATAGTTACTGCTTTTAGATTATATAATAGAGATAGCTGTTGCACTGCGTGATAGAGGTGTGCGCCTCACCATTGGTAGTGGCAGAACTATACAGAAGACCGGATGCAACTAGGTAGTCGCTCTAGCCGCTTGTTACTATATCTTCCTATTTTTGCTAAGACTCGGAGGCGCCACTTGAATTTACCGGTCTGGGTTTACTCGAGCTTGCACTAAACGTCACGTGTTTTTCTACTAGCTTTATATTCTCCCTAGGTTTACTCGAATTAGCGTGATTGTGCTAAGTATTGCATTGTTTTTCACTAGCTTCCTGTTTCGCTAAGTGTCATTTGAATTTTCGGTCTGGGTTTACTTGAGCTTGCATTGGTTTTTCTACTGTAACGGATTTTTACCAGAAACCCGGATTGGAGGGGATACCTGGATTATCACCCAGTTTAGACGATCTCAGTACTATACAACAATGATTGTAACAATACAAGCTTGATACCTTCATCCCAGGCCCGAAGTACTGGGATTTACATCCCAGGCCTGGAGTACTGAGATCGACAAAGGGCCAACAGACGCACAACAAAGAACGAGTGGTGCTGACGTTCTTTTGCTCAGAAAGCTTGACAATGCGACTGTCCGTGCAACAATGATTACACAAACAACGAATCCTAATGACGATATTCCCCTTCAGCGAACAAGGAGGATGTTGCAATAACAATGAGAGTGAATGCGCTCTTCAATTGTTACGCGACTGGGTGATAAATAAGTTATTACCCGGTTTCCTCGTACTGAGCTCAACAATGGCTCATTGCTAACCCCAGAACTAGGAAAGCGGGTAATAACCTTTACCTCCAACAATCAAAAACTTTGGGGAAAACCATCATTTTCGCAACGAACACTTTTTTTTTCTTGACACAGCGCCGAAAAAGACCTCGGTCTTCTACCATGCATAAATCCATGAATAACGGACCAAATCGACCCATTTCTTCAACCCTTAATAGCCCTACACTTCTACTTCATTTCTATGGAAACAGAACTTTAAAATTCCTTCTAGAAATTTTTTACAGCTATTAGAAAAACTGCTTAAACTGGGCCGTAGCGCTCACAACTTCCGGTCGCCGTTGTTCAAGATATTACGGGGCCTAGCTAAAGTCCCGGGGGGGGGGGGGGGGATACATTTTTCCCAAGAGGATCCAGTCAGAACCGCCACCACTCACTCGCGAAAGAGCCCACCACTCATTCGCGAATGAGCCCTAGCCTTAACTCTGTTATGATTTAAAACGTGCTTAATTTTTTCATCGATTTCAAACATATGTACATTTATTTATGGCAGATATCACAACAAGTTACAGGTTAACTATTTAACGTTGAAGGTTCAACACTTTCGATTGGGAACACAACTTAAAGCTGGAACCAGTTAAAAATAGTTTAACTCAATTTTCAGGCATTTTGCAATGAAACAAGTTATGATTTTGAACAAAATCAAAAAAATATATCAATTCTTCTTCCCTTTACGATTTTGGGTCAGGAAGCAAATTAATGAATTATCAAGGTTTATAGGAACCAGTGGACCTCACACTAGTTTGTGCTCATTCATTGCGTAGGCTATAAATGTTGTGCTTAAGAGCTAGGACTAATTCTTATTAATCTTCTTGGGGTCTAAATCATTTTAGGATCCCTTCCCCCTAAGATCTTATTGTAACGACAGTTTGTCTTGGGTGGTTTACAAAATTAGCTCTGTTTGGTGCAAGCGTCAGGACTTATTCAAGGAAGAACAATTTCATAACAGAAGTGGTTTATTGACAATTCAACTGATAACTCTTTACTCGAACTGAGTTTACATTTGTATAAATAATCAATACTCATTATTTATTTCACACCTCTTATCAACACTGGGTTTGAGTCGATTACTAAGATTTCAATACACAAGGTCTCAGAGGTTAACTCAATGAATAATAACTGAACAGCTTCAAGCTATCACAACCATATTGGAACTTAATACTTAGCTGAATTTAGCATTGGACTACAGATGCCTAAGAAGAACACAGACTGCGCTCAGGTATTCCAAGCATCACTGCCACAGAGCTTAGCACCACTTGTAACAAGAAGAGAAGAATGACCCCCTATTTAATAATCCAAAGCTTTATATACTAACAGGAATACAATGGCATGAGTTGCTTTCCCTCTTGCCTACTGGTAAGTCACATGCTGTCCTTAGAGTAAGTGACTTACAAATATCACATGACTTTTGAGTACAGCATCACAGTCTGGAAAACCCCAAGCTGCTCACTAGCCTATAGCCTAAAAGGTCAAACCAATACAGGCTTGACTGAGGTGTAGGGAATAAAATAATTAAACCGTGAAAAGAGGACTAACGCTATGCCAGAAAAGAAACAACCAAAAACAATGATTGGTTTAGCGAATTTTCGGTAGTATAATATGCTTATAGAGAACATCCACTACCTTCATAAGGCAAAAAGCGTACGAGCAGGCACAAAAATAACGACTACATGCTAGAGTTTATGTTTGAATTTCGCCGCCGTTGGCCGTTTGGATGGTGCTGCCATCTCGTGCTGCAAACTCGTGCTGATTATTCATTGTTGAAGTAGGAGTCAGCAGTTTGTACCATTTCTTGGAGAGGCTTGCTGTCAGTTCAGGTGTAGTGATTTTCTGGATATTTTTATGTGCTGGTTCCTGTAAATTCATGAGTGGTCTTCTTTTAGACTGGAATAGTTGAATGGCCATGCATTCTAGGGCTTGGAGGTGTGCGTCACTGGAGGTGTTAGATGTGAGGAGCACGTGTGTATTGTTCCAGGCGATGTCGTGTTGGAATTTGACGTGATGCATGGCTACCCCATTTTGTGTGTCTTTTTGATCGAGTGCTAGCATGTGCTCGTGGACTCTTTTGCAAATTCGCCTTCGGGTTTCGCCGATGTAAATTGCATCGCACTCGGCACATGGAACAGCATAGACCGCGTTTCGAATCATTGGGATGCTTCTATCGAGTGGGAGGCTGGGAGCACTTCGGGTGTTTGCGAGATACGGGGTTGCTTCGGAAGAACTGGGGTAGGTGGTAGGTCGCCGGATGCTTGTCTAAAAGCGAGTCTGGTTGGGTACCGATGTTGGGTCGGTTGGCTTGGAGGGGCAGGAGGAGGGGGAGGTGGCGGTGGAGGAATACATAGTGCGGGTGGAGGTATGGTTGAAAAATGGGAGCGGTTCTTTAGTCGGGCCCGCAGATTAGGGAGGTTGCGGAAGTAGCACTTATTTCCGTGAGCCTGGAGTATTTTCTTCACTCTCTCGCTTTTCCCCGGGTGGTAGGTAATGACCTCTTGGGGTTCGGCGGTTTCAGGTTCCTGTCCAGGTTTTGGCTGGCATTGTGGGGGCTTTCCAGCATCTTGCTTTCGCGATGGCTTGGTTGATCAGTCTCCCTGGGTAACGTAACCTAAGGAACTTGAGTTTAGTATGCTGGAAGTGTGTCTCGGCTACTGCCTTCGTGGAGGAGCGGTATTTTACTCTGACCATCTCATTGCGTAGCACAGAGATAAGTTGGCCTTTGGGATGTCCCGAATTGAAGGGTATCATTCTACTGGTTTGGGAGGGCTTCGTGTAGGGGTCCCATTCTGAGATGGTCAGAGTAAAATACCGCTCATAGTAAAATGGCACAAACTGCTGACTCCTACTTCAACAATGAATGATCAGCACGAGTTTGCAGAACGAGATGGCAGCACCATCCAAATGGCCAACGGTGGCGAAATTCAAACATAAACTCTAGCATGTAGTCGTTATTTTTGTGCGTGCTCGTACACTTTTTGCCTGATGAAGGTAGTGGATGTTCTCTATAAGCATATTATACTACCGAAAATTCGCTAAACCAATCATTGTTTTTGGTTGTTTCTGGCATAGCGTTAGTCCTTTTTTCACGATTTCTTTAGCCAGAGTGAAATGAGCCTGTCGGCTTTCAAAAATAATCAAAGATGGGAAAGCCAAAGGATCACAAGAAATGATGCAAACCTATTTACGTTGCCTTTTGGACTTGTATGTCAGACTGCCTGAGCGGGGAATCGAACCCAGTCAGTCAGGGCCGTGTCAGTCTGGCTCAGCGGTAGCACCTTGGCCTTTGGTTCCAAAGGTCCTGAGTTCGATTCCCCGCTCAGGCAGTCTGACATACAAGTCCAAAAGGCAACGTAAATAGGTTTGCATCTGTATTTAGAATAAAATAATGGTAGGATGTGGATCTAAAGCAGTTAATTATTCTCTTACTGCTTATTAATAACTTGACTATGACATGGTCTTTAATAAGTCATATTAATCAATCATAGGGTCATAGGGTCATAAATCATAACATCATAATAATAAAGTCATACATAACTCGTAACTCATAGAATAGCAATACACAATTCAGTAGCATGCAGATATAAATTCATTACACCATCCCACTACAAAACAAAGGCCTACTGGCGCCATTGTGCCAGTGGTCTTGTTCAAAATTTATATTACAATAGATTTCTCTGAATTGTTTTATGGTGGGATCATGCAATGCACCCGATTACTTAGGTGTCTGGGAGAACCTTTCCCGAATGTTTTCGAAAGTTTTAAAGAATCTTACTTTTTGGTGTAATCAAATTCTAAAGACCATTGTTTCCACAGGTTTTCTAGTAATTCCCAAGCTCTTACATGAGTATCACAGTCGTAACGGAGTAGCAAAATTTGTAAAATGTGAACTTTCCAGTTTGTAAAATCATATCACAACACATTATTTTCAACCATTTCTAAAATTGCACATAGTTAAAATTTGTAGCCTATGAGCTGTTGTAACACTGACATAATGCACAAGTTTTGCAGAGTCTTCTTTTTTATTGTACACGGTATTTGTACTGTGTCTTGATGTTGTGTACTTTATTTGCAGAGCAGTCTGGTATTGTAGCTTAAACTCAAGTCTTTATTTTGGAGGGTCAGTAACCTTTGTGACTTTGATGGGTGTCGGCAAGTACTTGTGAAAATTTTGTGGGTGTTTGAAAGTTTGGTTTCCAGTCTTCAGGTCTTTGTGTTTGAAGGCAACTGCTTTCTTCTGTAACTTTGGAGCAGTTTTAACTTCAACCATGTTGTGCGACCTGGTTGTTGTTCTGGCGAAGTCTTTTAATCTCGTGTAGTAACCTACAAGGTGATTCTCTTTACATTTGTGATGGCCGACTTTGCAATAGATGGCGTAGTGAAGGTTGTTCCTGCAGCATGGTGCAAAGACAATTCCCAGTATTTAGGTGCTGTATCCGAAAATATAAAATCGTACCGTGAATACCGATCAGCCACAAAGGAAATTCATATAAGTCGTGGTTGGAGCATGAATTTGTGATTGCTTGCCCAGTTTTTGTGATGTTGTTGTGATGAACTAAATCCTGAAAGTTGTTGAAAGTTGATTTCGGTGTTGGAGGTCCGAATGTGGCTACAGGTTCAACCAAGGCTGGTGCCAGGACAGGTCTTGCTGGTAAAAGAGTTGCCAGTGACTGTGATGAAATTGGAGTCGTTGGGTCGGTTGGACGTGAGGTTAAGAGTGAGTGTTGGAAGCAGGGAGATGTTCGATAAGACGGTTTTGTTTTTCGAAAGACAGTGGAATGTGGCACCATGTTCTCAAAATGATGGGTGAGTTTCGTCTCGTGTGGAGTTCGTCGGGCACTTGGATCTTGCTTGAGAGGTCTTGGCTTAGAATTTGGTTGGCAGAAACTTGTAAGAGTTGGTTGTTTTGTTGATGAAGGGAGTCCAATGATGATTTAAGGGATGAGTTTTCAGTTTAAAGAGCTGTAATGACATCTTCAATTTTCTGATAGTTCTTTGAAAGTTAGATTTCTGTTTCTCTTTAAGTTTGAGCTTAGGGTGAAGAGGCTTCCAAAACACAGACGGTGGGGATTTCCAGTTCACAGTTAATCTTGGGCGCAAGTTTGGTATCACGAATATCCGGCGATTTCCAATGCGAACTAAGTTGAGGGCTAAGGAATGTAGAGCCCTTGAACTGCAGCCTAACTTAATACGGAGCAGTTAGTCCCAAGCTGAAAAAATCGGTGATTTCCAATCAAGTTTAGCGATAATCCTCGGATTAATGAGCATGTTAGGCCTGGGACTAAGAATAAAATTTAGACTTAGGCACACCATGGTCTAAGTTGAGGTTTAAGCACGTCTTTCGAACGCGATGCTTCACTGCACGACGTGAGTATTGTTATGAAGTGTGATTTCAGGGGTACATTTCCCCACCAGATCAACTCAAGTGTCACTCTGGTTAAAAGTTATCGCCAGGTCAGTAGGAGATGATAATTTTCCCTTTCTCCAATAGGGACACAAAAGTTTCAGTTCGTAAATGTGAATTGGTTTAGGTTTTCGAAGTAACCACGTACAGTGATATGTTTTAACAGATTAACATAACTAATTTTTACCGGGGGCCATAGCAACCCCGTGGATGGGGGGAGGACCCCCCCCCGCCCCCAACCGTCCAAGAAGACGTACAATACAGTTGGCAAATTTGAGTTGTCGAGTTGCCAAGCTCGGATTAAATATCACTGCCAAGTCCCGTTTCCATGAATACTGGTTAATCATTATCATCCTTCGGTCAGTTTAAAGTAACGTTTCAGATGCTTTTTTTTTTATTAGCTTTCGTAACGTTTAGCGTGCGAGTAACTGAAATGCTGCCCTTGACCGTTTCTAATCGCTTCCCAGCAGCTCTCTTCCACCCACGCGACTGGCAAGAAGTATAGTCTGGTTGCGAAATGGCATTTTTGACCTAAACTTGGAAGTAAAGTCCGCCCAATGTTTTATGGTGTTTTATGTTTCTTCAAGACATACTTAACGAAATTCTGCAGGGTACCACTTAGTCACCCTTGGGCAAATTTAAATATCAAGATGGCTGAAAAATCATATATCGGCCATATCTTTGCTTATAGAACAGACAGAATAATCATTTTGGCGTTTAACTGCTACCAGACTAGTATGCGAACTCACGAGCTAGATTGTGCCTAGCGGGAAAAGAGCTGTTTTGTTTGCCTGTTAGCCCATCACCACCACCGCTTAAAATATCATAGATAATGTAGAAACTAAAAATAAAATATGCTTTAAATTGTGTCTCAGCCAAGTTTAAAGACTGGATAAGAATTAACTTTGCGAAAATCATACACAGTTGGCAAAATTAAAAACTGAGTTGGCTATTTTACTTCATGTAGCTTTTCTCTGTTAGACAGTGCCCGGAAGAGGCGATTCAGCAGTAAGGAGTAAATCCTAACCGGTATTTTTTTTTGGTGGGGGGGGGGGGGGGGAAGAGAGAGAGAGAGAGAAAGAGAGATAAGTTACTGATATATTAATAATCCAAAACACAACATCACAGCCAGGATTTATTTTTAAGTAGGCCTAAGGGAGAAACGTTAACAAAACTACATAAAACAAAACTTACTAACAATTTCTGCCAAGTTTTCGCCGTCTGAGTCGTGAAAACTCACAAATTTCATTTACTAGTTCGTCTGCTAGCCCATTCTGCCATTGTTTTAGTTAAAACAGAACTTGCAGTAAATCCGTACTTCATGAAAATCGGGTATAGCTAACAAAATTAAAAATTGAATTGGAAAATTGAGTTGTCTGTTTGATTTACTGTAGTCCTTTTTCTGTTAACCTATCTCTACTAAGATTTGAAGATCCTTTTGTATTACTGCAGAAACAATTCCATTTTTTTATACTACAAACTTGTTAATAATTCCAAACAAATTCGAAGGTATACAATTTGACAATACGAGTCCATAAGATCTCAAATTAAAGGACAAAAGCGACCAAAAGGCACTCAATTAGGGCAAAAATTACCTAACATCCCTGAATCAAGGGAGAAAAAAATGAAAATGGAGCATGTCGATTTCATATTATATTTAAAAGCTTTTCTCCAATAATACCTCAAATTGTTTTGGACAAAGTTGAGTGAAAGGTTTCGCCGTTTTTTTTATCTTTCTTGCTTTAAAATGTGCAAGTTTTTTGCAGTAATACCCTCTAGTTCGTTTGGGATAAAACTGAGCAAGAGATTTCACTATTTTTCAACTCGACAGTTCATTCGAAAAAAAATTCTCCCCTACTGCCATGCTTGCACACAGCAGTTCATTGGCATTCATTACATAGACGTCCAAAATGTATCCTTAACCCAGCCCATTCGTCAATGGCTAGCTACGGGCCTGTTTATGTAATTTTAAACTGAAATCTGATAAATTTGGAAAGAAAATATAAAAAAAAAATTATTCAGTCACAATTGAGTTTACGAAACCTGCTATCCTGAAAACCGAATAAGAAAAATCACCGAAATTTGCTTGAAAACAATTTGATACACGAATCTCGGCATATCTTGGAGAAGCCAAACACGTTGATAGTGTTTACAGGTGTTTTATGTAGCACTGCTTGGTTTACTTTCACATAATCTGTTACCGTGCTTTTTTACTCTATTACAGGTGATATGACGTCACAGGAAGGGTATTAACCAATCAGAGTACTGTACTAGCTAGACCTCAACATGGAAATTGCCAAGTACTACTTTAGGCCAAAGGTCGGGGTCTAGCTAGTACTGTACTATAGTTTGTTCCACATTATGTTTTCAGAAAACTGACTGGATGACGACTCGTTTCCTTGCACTAAGAGTGTGAAAACATGTGGATATCACATTTGTACACTCAACAAAGTTACTGTAAAGAGTACGAATGGGATGTTTACGGATTTTTTGCACTCATAATGGAAGAAAACGGGCGCCATACAGTCAGTTTTCTGAAAGCATAATGTGGAACAAAGTATAGTAAGTCCCCAACTTAGACTAGAAATTAAAAAAAACAAAAAAAAAACACTGAAAGTAGGATCTTCTTAACAATCTTTCAAACTTTCTGATAGGATCACTTCCTAACAAAGCATCAAATTCATCTTTGAAAACAAAAAAAAAAGAGAAAGGTTTTTCTCAGTGATTCACTCCTTCTGGAAATAGACTCACTCAACCTCTAATGATAAGAGAACAATCAAACCAAGGCTACATTGAACAACTCCACTCCAGCGGAAGACTTGAAGCTCTCGCAGATGACTTCCACGTGCAAACATAGGTAAACCCCTGAAACTTTTTTCTGAGGTGTACCCCCCCCCCCCCCTTTTTCCTCTTCATCCATGTTATTCCCACCTCTTCTCACCGAACAAACCAAGTGTGCTTAGATAAGCTTGATAACATGGGATCGCCAGGCTCTGAACCCCAGGGAACTCGCTCATATGATGCCCGCCACCAACTTGACGAGGTCGGCCTGTCAATGCAAAAATTGACAGGTATTGGATATTTTCCAGGCAACAAGAAAGCCCATTTTGCCAGCCATCCTAACTGGCCGGCTAAAAATGGTTTATTTTGCTGGGAAAATATACAATACCTCAAGCCCACCCTGCCTCCTTATCTTGAGTCACCTTATCGACAATTGAGAGAGACAAAAAGATGACAGACTCTCGGAGCTGCTACTCTTATAAGGAGGCCCGCGCATGTGGGGTTGCCGAGCTGGCTGTTTACAACATTGTAAGTCTCAAGCACCTCAGCAGCATCATGAGGCACAATGCACAAATTGACAGGTATTGTATATTTTTCCAGCAAAAGAAACCATTTTTAGCCGGCCAGTCAGGAGGGCCTGCAAAATGGTCTCTTTAAGGATTCAACAGGGTTCTTACCAACCTGGAAAGTCAGGGAATTTTTTCCTTACTCAGGTGTTTGGTCAGGGAGAGTAAAGAAATTGGAGAATCTTAGGGAAAGTCAGGGAAAACTACTTTTATTAGTGTAGATTCAGGGAAAGTCAGAGAATTAACTTGTACTTTTGTCTTTTTTTTGTCCCTCGATAGAATACCTTTCCAAGTTCCTATTGACACCGAAAATGAGGGCTCCTGTAAGCCAGTTTTTGTGTCAGCATTCAAATAATTCATGCACAGAGTGGTGGACTAAAAAGGATGGCTGCTGTGCAATAACAACATAGTTTTGAAAACTATTCGGTATAACTGAAGTCAGTAAAGGGAGAGATGAAAGAAGTTTCCCTCCCCCAAGTTCTCTCCGATGTTTTTTCCCTTTTTGTTTATATAGAATTTGAGATTGATTAGGTTTGTTAATTGTAAAAGTAATTTTAAGATATAAGCTTGCCCGCCGTGAAGATAAGAAAAAATGTGATTCCTTTCACCTCGTAAAGTTCAAGAGGGAAGGAATAAGCTTAGGTGGCAAGGCAAGGGTTGGGGGGGGGGGAGGAAATTTAGCGTTATTTGCGGTTTCATAGACCACAGGAGTAGCCCTTTGCTTTGGATCTACAGCTGTTGCAGGGCAACTCGTAGGTTTGGTGCGAAGAAAGTTGAGTTAACTAGGGTGCCATTGGCTCGAATGATTCGGAATTGTCAATCAGCAACAAAGAAAAAGCATACCAGTCATGGTTGGAGCATGAATTTGTGATTGCTTGTCCAGTTTTTGTGATGTTGTTGTGACGAACTAAATCCTGAAAGTTGTCGAAAGTTGATTTCGGTGTTGCAGGTCCGAACGTGGCTAGAGGTTCAACCAAGGCTGGTGCCAGGACAGGTCTTGCTGGTAAGAGTTGCCAGTGAGTGTGATGAAATTGGAGTCCTTGGACGTAAGGTCAGGAGTGAATGTTGGAAGCAGGGAGGTGTTCGATAAGCCGGTTTTGTTTTTCGAAAGACCGTGGGATGTGGCACCATGTTCTCAAAATGATGGGCGAGTTTCGTCCTGTGTGGGGTTTGTCAGGCACTTGAATCTTGCTTGAGAGGGCTTGGCTTAGAATTTGGTTGGCAGAAACTTGCAAGAGTTGGTTGTTTTGTTGACGAAGGGAGTCCAATGACGATTTAAGGGATGAGTTTTCAGTTTGAAGAGCTGTAGTGACATCTTCAATTTTCTGATAGTTCTTTGAGAGTTGGATTTCTGTTTCTCTTTAAGTTTCAGCTTATGGCGAAGGGGCTTCCAAAACACAGAGTGATTTATTGGTATTAAAGAGTCAGTGTCTAACCCATAGAGATTTTCGTTTGCGGAGCGAGGTTTGGACAGTTTTATTGTGGGGTGTTAGGTTAACGGGTGCAGATTGGGAAATTGGAGCTCGTCATGTGCAGACATTGGAGTTTTCACCGGTGAAGTGAGTGAAAGTTGGGAGGAAGGCAGAATTGGAGTGGTCGATGTGTCTGCATTACCTTGGGAAGTGGTGGTGACCAAGGGTCGGGATGTCTTTCCAAATCATCGTTAGTCCCAAGGAAAAAGTCAAAATTTACTTCTAGCATGGGAGAATGTGGGGTGGTAGCAATTTCCAGATTGGCGTAAGGCGATTCTGGGAAAAATCTACTTGCGGCAGTTCAGTTTGAAGAAGGGAAGAGGGGCTTTCCTCCTTAGTGGCTGTGGAGTCCAAAACCGCATTGTTTGGAGCGTCCTATGTGTTCATTCTTGAAGGAAATTCCCGGTCTGGAATGGATGTGATGGTGTGGCAGACAAACGGTTTGTAAAGACTGCTAAGACAAGGGGTTTGGATTGGCACCTTGCGGACGCCTACCTATATTGTGCAAAATGCAGTTTTCCTCCGTTTGGATGGTTTAGATTTGAGATTAGAGGATCAACCACGTAATTTGGCCAAACGTTTTTGTCTCTGGAAATTCTGTCATTTCCGAATAGCTGAAGCTAATTGCATGCTTGCAATTATTCTCCCCACCATGAGTGGTTTAGTGACACATATGGGCAAAGGTTTTTGTAATACTCGCATTTCCGATGGTATTGGAAACCAGAGTATGCGGGCCTACCTTTGGGGGTTCTTTAGTATGGGACAAGGACATGGTCCACTGTCATCGATTGTGAGCACTTGTCCAAAGTAGATGTTATCCTCATCTTGTTCATGGAGGCCTTTTACGTTCTTTGTCTTGACCATGATGTTGGAATAGCAAAATCCTGGAAGCAAGGAACGCTAGGCAGGTGGGAACAATGTGTTGTTGTTTCCATCACGAGATGGCGGTGAAGGGCGGGAAACGAAAGTCTTTGATGCGGCCGATAGCCGGAAGTGGGGTGAGTGATTCTAATTCCCTGGATGGGGGAAGAAGCGTTCAGCTTGCTGTGCATTGATGTGCAGGGAGTGGGCTCACGAAGTGGGGAAATCTGGCAATGAACCTCGTGGCAAACATCTCGAGCACCGGACGTTCCCAAAGAAGGAAGATATCATTGCAGATGGAGGCGTCCAGAGTCCATTCGCTGGTTGGCGGAGTGCACCTGGAGAAGGAGTCGGCAATGACATTCAAGGTGCCGGGAATGTGAAGTGGGGAAGATGGATTTGAAGTTGAATGCAGAGGTAAACTATTTCGGACATGATTTGATGGAGAGTCGGGGACCAAGTCCCCCC